>JAQJVL010000096.1:2327570-2417087 GCA_035578905.1 Stictocephala bisonia | reverse complement strand
ACACAGTCAATTAAAAACAAAATATATATGATTATATATAACGGGTGTAACAAAACTCTCTACACAAACTTTAGGATATTGTTCCTAGGTGAAATGAAGCAAAAAACATAATACAACAAATGGTCTATCTCATTCCATTTACTGTCTATATATCAATATGTGTTTTTTACTATTTAAAATGTTTAAAACCAAATTACAAAGAAACTAATAGTTTTACGAAAAAATACCACGATAGATAATTGTTAGTGCTTTTAATAAGAATAAAAACGACACCTTAATTTTTTAAATGAAACAATAAACAACAAAACTACAAGGATTTTTTTGTAAAACTGTACAGCCTTACTTGCACGTGTGGAATAACTTGAAGCTGCTGGACATAACTTTGAGCAGTTACTGTAATGTGGGATTTAATAAGTTAAAAAATGTAATCCTTTTATTAATAGTTGAATAATAAATACTCATTTTTATAATCTCTAAAAATATAGTTTTATTTTAAATATTTAAAAAGTACTACATTTATAGTATTACTACGTTATTATAAGCCGACAGCCCATTAATAATGAATTCCATTGTTGCTCTATGGGTCCATTCTAAACTTTAGTGTCATACAACTATCGTAGTAAATGTGTTATTCATTATTTGATTTTCACAAATAAGGTGTCGTTTTAATTCTTATTAAAAGCACTAACAATTATCTATCTTGGTATTTTTTTGTAAAACGATTGGTTTCTTTGTAATTTGGTTTTAAACATTTGAAATAGTAAAAAACACATATTGATATACAGATAGTAAACGGAATGAGATAGACCAGTGGTCTTCAACCCGCGGCCCGGCGTGTATATTTTTGTGGCCCGCCGAATGATTTTGTTTCCAAACAAATAGGAAGACATTGCAGCACTGAAGTTGGCCAATTGCTTCGGCCGTAGTAGGGAATTCGTTAAGTGGCAAAGCAGGTTGGCAACCCTGATGCTCAAGGTCACTCGTAGCATCGCAACCCATGCCAGTGTCATTGTCTCAGTCTGTTTCACCTATTTCTATTGTCTGCCCGCAAGTGAATGTTAGTTTAAGTTAAGTGAATAATGGCTTCGTGTAGTAAGAAACGGAAGATTACCGATGAGTGCCGAGTGTTTCAAGAAAAGTGGACTGATCTATACTTTTTTGTAAATATAAAAAACAAACCAGTTTGTTTGGTTTGTAATGAGTCTGTCTCCGTAATGAAAGAGTACAATTTAAAGCGGCATTATGACACAAAGCACGCTTCCAAGATGGACGCAGTACAAGGTCAGTTTAGATTGGATAAGGTGCGAGATTTAAGGAAAAAACTTGAGAATCAACAATTTACGTTTACTCGGCAAAACGCCGAAAGTGAATCAAGTGTTAAAATTAGCTATATCATTTCTGAACAAATTGCTAAGCAATCAAAGCCATTCACATATGGTGAGTTTGTAAAGCAGTGTATGGAATCGGCAGCTGAAATCATATGCCCAACACAAAAACATTTGTTTTCAAAGGTTAGTTTATCTGGGGTCACAGTTGCCAGAAGAATTGAGGAGCTATCTCAGGATATTGAAAACTCACTTAAAGACCGTGCTTCAAAGTTTGTTTTTTATTCAGTAGCACTTGATGAAAGCACTGATGTTACAGATACAGCTCAGTTAGCCATTTTTATTAGAGGAATCGATAAAAATTTCTCTATTACCGAGGAAATGGCAGCACTATTTCCAATGAAGGGCACTACTAAAGGCACTGATATTTACAAGGCTTTGACTTCAACTTTAAACCGGTTTGGCCTAAATCTGGATAACTTGAGCGGTGTTGTAACTGATGGGGCCCCAGCAATGACGGGAAAAAATGAAGGTGTTGTAGCTCTGATTAGAAAAGATGCAAGTGAAAATGAAAAATTCATACAATATCATTGCATTATCCATCAAGAAAAATTGTGTTCAAAAAGTGTGTGTTTCAAAGATGTCATTAAAGATGTGACTAAAATCGTGAATTTTATCAGACACAAGGACTGAACCACAGGGAATTCCAAACCTTCCTTAGTGAGATGAATGCAGAGTATGGTGATGTAATTTATTACACAGAGATTCGTTGGCTCAGTCGAGGAAAGTTTTTAAAAAGGGTTTTTGATTTGAAAGAAGAAATCTGCATGTTCATGGAGAGTAAAGGGAAGGCAGTTCACTACTTCAAAGATCCTAGTTGGATGGCTGATTTTGGGTACCTAACTGATATTTCAATACATCTCAATGACTTGAATATTAGGCTACAAGGGAAGAATGCTATGATACACAATCTCTTTGATCAAGTTGAGGCGTTTGAGAGGAAACTTAGTTTGTGGAAGAATCAAGTACAACAGGGCGACTTCACACATTTTCCAACACTGTCACAATGTGAAGTTCAAAACAAAGAAAAGTACAGCGAAGCACTCTCCATGTTACAGCAAGAGTTTAGCAACAGGTTTTTAGACTTCAAGCAAAATAAAACTATGATGAAGCTTTTTTGTTCTTTCAGTGTTAATGTGGAAGACTATTCCGGAAATATACAAATGGAACTTATTGACTTTCAGTGCAATAGCGATTTATAGGAGAAATTTAAAAACTTTGGACTTCTGGAGTCTTACTCATTGTATGTTGAAGGTGATCGATTTCCAGCAATCAGATCTCATGCTCTGGCCACAGCATCTCTTTTTGGCAGCACTTACATCTGTGAGCAGCTATTTTCAATAATGAAGAACGTGAAATCGAAACTGAGAAACCGTATTTCTGACACTCATTTAGAGAACTCTCTTTGAATTGCCACATCTGACATAAAAGCTAATGTTGACAGATTAGTAAAAGATAAACAATGTCAAATTTCTCACTAAACTACAAAAGTCACAAATTTGATGTTTTCAGTTTAATTTTGAGTTTTATAACATGTTTAAATATATGTCAAGTAGACCTATATTGTTTTCAATATTGATGTTTAATACAGTTATCAACAAATATAAAATGTTATAACAAATTCATGTAAATTATTTTAACCTGAGACAAAATTCACACACATACATATACATATATATATGTATATACACGCTTAATCAATGCGGCCCTCCAAGTCCTCCATGACAATAATTTGGCCCTTAAATGATAAAAGGTTGAAGACCACTGAGATAGACCATTTGTTGTATTATGTTTTTTGCTTCATTTCACCCAAGGAACAATATCCTAAAGTTTGTGTAGAGAATTTTGTTATACCCGGTATATATATATATATATATATATATATATATATATATATATATATATATATATATATATATAGGATTTATTTATAAGGTTACTATTAAAAAATGTAGAAACATAAACAATGTACTCCAATTAAGTGCAAAATCAAACATTTTGTAGCAATTATAGAGCAAACAAAATCAGCAAAAATCTCGCTTTTACCGGATTTTTAGTCATTTTAAAAAATTTGTAACTTTTTACCCAGTACAATATACAAGAATGTTTTTTATTTCCTAGGTACATCATGAGACCTTCCTTTTATTTAAATTTTAGTTTTATATCACCAACCTCATCAGAGTTATTAATAGCCAAAATTGCTAATTTTTCAAAAAGTTCACTTTTGAAAAATTTATAAAAACTGTAGGGTTAGTATATAACAGTTCATATTATTTATGGTAATACTACAAACATATATCTTCAAAGAAAAAAAATAATCACATTGCATTTCACTACCCTTGTCTTTGAAAAAAATACAAAAGTGACATTTTGTCGATTGCTTTATTGTATTTGTCTTAGGATTTTCAAAAAGAAATAACTAGAGATAGGTAAATAAGCTACTGGACCTTTATTTTACATTTTTAGTTTATAAACAAAATGGTTTTTGTTTCATTCTTCTAAGACAAATACTTAATCAGTTATGGCCATTCTTGTAAGCCCTTACATTAGCGAGAATGGGTGCGCGCAGCAAATCCAAAATGGCCGCCAAAGGTGAACCACCAAAGAAAAAAATTCTTTTTTATGGTTTTAAAGTCTTGAGATATGAGAGAAAAAACCTGGCAAGTTTCATCAAATTTAAAAATAGTCAAGCAACAGTTCACTGGATCACTTCAAATGGAATGACCCTTCGTTGTTTTCTTCATCGCCAGGCATTAGCTACCAAGGCTAAGGTCATAATGCAGACTGAGCTAAAATAATGTTGAACAAAACTGTTAAGTTGGTTAATTTTGTAAAAAACCAGTCATTACAGTGTCGACTGTTATCACAGTTATGCGAAAAAATTGAGGAACAGTACAAATGCCTCTTAATTCACACAAAGGCAAGGTGGCTGTCACGAGAGAAATTGTTTTCTAGAGTGTTCGCTTTGTGCTCTGAGCTTAAGAAATTTTCAAGCTGAAATGTCTTCAAGACGATGAAGATTATCTCGACATTGACAACCTGTCCAAATTGATTACTACTCACTTGCAAGGTCTACAAGAGCAGATCCTTAGCCTCAGAGGATCAACACACCGGTTGGAACTGGGTACTTAGCCCCTTCAATGACAAACCCATTGATTCTTGACACTCATCGAGTTATCCTGTGGCAGACTTTACAACTGTTCTTCAGCATCCAAGATGTTGACAAGTTCTGGCTAAAAAGAGCTGAGTATCCAAGCTTAATATCAGCGGCACTGAGAATCATCATGCCCTTCTACATTGGTCAACATTAAAACCAGGAAAGGAATCAACTGGACATAGAAGACGACCTTATTGTATGTGTATCTAAAACTATGCCAAATTTGAAGAAACTTGTTGACAAAAAAAACGGGCCTATGTTTCCCACTAAAAGTGTTTTTCCTTGAAAATGTATTAACAATAAGATATAAAAGTTGTTAAATTAATCTGTTTTGTTTTGTCAAAATATGTAAAATATATTGATATCTTGTAAATGTACAGTCATTTAATTAAAACTCCTGATGGCCGTCAAGTTTAAATACATAGATCACCATCATTTGTATACATCTCACGGCCCCAAGTTTGGGAACCACTGGTCTAGGGGTTGGAGGAGCGTCACAGTGGGTGGAAGGAAAACACCATGTATGTTAACGCTAACCTGGTATTTATAAAGAACTATAGTTTTAATATACCAACCTCATCAATATTGTATGCCTATGATACAACCTTAATTTGCTCGGAATTAAGTTTGTATCACAAGTTAATTTTCTCCTCACCGAAAGCTTGGAATTTGCAAAATTTTGGTATTCCGTCAATAACCTGGTAATAAATCATGATAAAACGGAACTTATTACCTTCTCGTTAATAAACACTTGGAGGATGATAATGAATCTTTCTTCAAACCAGTTAAACTTCTGGGCATAATCTTGGACAGTACATTTTGTTGGGATATGCAAACAGAACACACATGTAAAAATTGGCCAGAGTTATTTATCTTCTTAGAAAATAGAAATATTGCGTCAATCCAAACACACTTTTACTGGCCTACTTTGTTTTTTTCACATCCATTTATGCTATGGGATCCGACTTTCCGACTATGGGATTTATGCTATGGCAATTCCGGTTTTGCCTCTACGGTTTTTTGTGGCAGAAAAAGGCGGTGAAATTTTTTTAACTTCACGTGAGTCTTGTAGAGGTTTTCTTTTTTTTTTTAACATAATGACACTAACTGGTATTTACATTTGTGTAACTTGATTTCTGTTCGAAATAACCTTAGTAAATTTAATAGCAACACCCATATACAGTACATAATACCAGGAGTAAAGATGAATTAACCATTCCTAATGTTAGATTGGGTAAGTCGTAATTACCAACACATAAAATTATTTAACAAGTTAACTACAAACATAAGAGCTTTGCCTCTAAATATGTTTAAGATTTAAGTGTCAAAATGGCTTAATTCTAAATCTTTTTACATATTAGAACAGCGATTCCCAACCAGTGTGCCGCGGCACACTGGTGTGCCGTGATATCGTGGTAGGTGTGCCGCGAAATTAGTGTTTGTAATTATGTATTTATTTCGTCATGGTTAAATAAAACCGTTGGAAAAATAGGCAATGTTTTTAGATTAAAATATGCATGTTTACAAAGTCAATCTACCAATTTTGACATCGATTGTATCGTCAATGGTGAGCGTTAGTTAAAGGCACTGTCTGTGGAGCAAGATCAACTGAATACGTCTGCGCGTGGCGGGTGGGCGGCAGGATCGATGGGCGGGACTGATGCCTGGCGACAGCATTGTCTCCGTAACTGGTTTCGCGGAAGTGGGAGGGGAGAGGTCATCGCCCCTCCACAACACAACACGAGACAGCCTCCTCCCTCGTTCACTATGTGTTAGTTCTCAGTGCTGTTTGTTTTCGAGTTGAAATGGATCGTTTTGTGATTAAGTGTAATGCGATTAAGAGTAATTTACCTAGTACTAGTAGTGCGAGTTCAAGTTTAAATGAAAGTAGTGTCGATGTCAGCATTAATACTGGTGCGAGTTTGAGTGCAAATGAACGTAGTATTGATGTTAATATTAAGACAAATGTTTTGTCAGGTGGATCGATGAAACGCAAACGTAGTGACAATAATGACGGTGGTGACGTTGGCAAGTTTCGTCAATATCATGAAAGTTACTTGTCATTCGGTTTTACATCATCTGGTGGTGAACAGCCTAAACCTCAATGTCTAATTTGTGGCGATCAGTTGTTTATGGTACCAAGTAAGTTGAAAAGACACCTACTTACAAAACATTCATTTGCAGCAGAAAAACCTGTTGCATATTTTAAAAGACTATTATCAAATCAGACATCTCAGGCTTCTACATTTACAAAACTGTCATCTGTGTCGAGTAAAGCACAAGAAGCCAGCTACGCTGTGGCTGAATTGATTGCACAAAAAATGAAATCCCATACGACTGCTGAAACAACCATTCTTCCAGCTTGCTGTGAAATCGTTAAAATTATGTTTGGAGAACAATATGAAAAAGAGGTTAGAAAAATTCCGCTTTCTAACAATACAATAAAAAGACGTATTGAAGATATGTCTAAAGATGTTGAAACTCAAGTAAATGAAATACTCAAGGTTGCAGATTTCTTTGCTATTCAAGTGGACGAGTCGACAGATATAACAGGGAAACCCCAAGTTCTGGCTTTTGTTAGATTTATTTGTGAAAATAACTTAATCGAACAGTTTTTATTTTGCAAAGACCTTCCTGAACATACAACTGGACAGGACATTTTTCAGTTAGTGAACGATTATATTAACACTGCTGGATTGTCTTGGCAGTCTTGTTTAGGTGTTTGTACAGACGGGTGTCCTGCGATGGTGGGACATCTGACAGGCTTTCTGGCTTTAGTTAGGAAATTAAATTCAGATATTACTTTCACGCATTGCTTTCTTCACAGAGAAGCACTTGCTGCTAAGTCCTTGGTACCTGAGTTGAATGATGTCTTGCAAACTGTTGTGAAAATGGTAAACTTCATTAAAAGTAGGCCTTTGAAAGCAAGACTATTTACTAATTTGTGTTCAGCTATGTGGGTAGCTGAGCATACCCAGCTATTGTTGCACACAGAAGTAAGATGGTTATCTCGTGGACGTGTACTTAAAAGATTTTATGAACTTAGAGATGAGTTATTAATATTTTTTACTTGTGAAGAGTCCAATTTTGCTCGTTTTCTCAGTGATGATACCTGGTGTACCAAAGTTGCGTTTTTAGCAGACATATTTGAAAAACTCTATGTTTTGAACAAAGGTATGCAGGGAAAGCGAGAAAATATTCTCACGTCTACGGACAAAATCAGTTCTTTCAAGCAGAAGCTTTCAATGTGGATTCAAAAAATTGAAAATCTAGCAGTGTGGGACATGTTTGATCTGTTAAAAGACTGCAGCATAAATTCGACTCTTTCTCAAATTTTTTTGAAAAGTCTTCGTCAGTTAGGGGATAACATCAACAATTATTTCCCCTCTCTTGATGTATCTTCAATGGACTGGGTGAGAAACCCTTTCATTGACTGTGCTTATGAGTCTGCAATGTTTAATACTGATGAAGAAAGTAAATTGATTGACATCAAGAATGACCGTGGGCTCAAATTACAATACAGTAAATTAGTTGAAGAAGCAGAGGTGGAGTCAAAACAAAAGAAAACAAAGATAAATGTAGACATTTCATCCTTTTGGGTTCTTCTCATAAACGAATACCCTTTGATCTCAAAGAAAGCCATGAGAGCAATACTTCCCTTTTCGACCTCATACCTCTGTGAAGCGGCATTTTCTTCAATGAACGCCATCAAGACAAAAAATCGTTCCCAACTAAAACTTTGGAAGACGACTTGCGGGTTTGTTTGTCAACCATCCGACCCAGAAAGGAACATATAATGAAGGACCACCAAGCACAAATCTCCCACTAACTAAGACTAAATCTGTTGTCAAAGTTAAAATATATGCTTTTGTTGTATTGAAATGTATTATTATTATTATTATTATCCTGTTATTTCTTGTCGAACACTTATTTTTTGATGTTTATAATCGGAAAATAACAAAAATATTGATCGTTGTTAGTACATCTCTAATAGTAGTTCGTTCCGGAAATTAGTTAATTTAGTGTGCCGTGACAAAATGTGGATTTTAGTTAGTGTGCCGCACGATAAAAAGGTTGGGAATCGCTGTATTAGAAGAATAAATGCTCTGTTCATTGGATGACATAGTTCCCTGATTAATTATTGTTTTAAGTTTTTTTTAGTATTGTATTTAATGTGATGCCTATTGTAATTGTAAATTACTTAATGGAAAATAAAAGAATTTGAATTTAACCAGGTCACTCGCATCTAGATGCAATCATGCATTGTCCAACAACAACAAAGCTTTCTTGGGCAGGTTTTTCTTTTTTAAGAAGGTCTCAACAACTGGAATAAATCCGGTAAAACACCAGTTTTAAAAAATGTTATAGTCCATCCATGCATTGCGTTGGTTTTGATAGATCGTAAGAAGGCAACATACTTGGATATTTTTTAATGCCGTTGGGTGTTTTAAAATTTGTATTAAAAGAGGCCTTAATTTTGAGGAACCAGAAGCATTGGTGCAGTTCATGATTGTAACTCGCTCTTTGCTCTTTTTGTAACCTGGGGAAGTTACAGGGTAAACTTTCAACTCGTTTGCCACTTAGCTGCCCTCTCAACAACATTACTAACCACAATATATTAATTAAATTCGGAAATGTAATTTTAAGCACACTTCATCCTAGCAGATAGTGTTTTTGATGAAAGCATTTTAAAATTAAGGCCGGTTTCGTAAAATTAAGGCCCGTTTCGTTATAGTTAAATATTAGGGTCTTATGTCAGTCCATTTGTTAAGACAATGTCTTGTAATTTTAAATAAAACTTTCAATTTCATTAGGGTCAGCCGAACGTTTTTCGCCACAAATATTCAATTGTCGGATGCCATATTTCTTCTTCCATTATGAGACAATCCAACCTTCACTAGTACAAAAATGTTCTTCCCCATCCATAAACTTCTTGTTGCATTCAATGGTTTTTGCTTGGAGCATTGGACCACTTTATCGGGCTGCCCAAACTCTTCATTGGCACAAAGAACGGGACTTCACTGTTACAGTACCTGCCCAACAAACATCACCATAGTTGGGAAATCAAACTACGGGTACCATGCGATGCAATATCTAAGTAGTGCCTCAGCTTCTACTGTTACAAGAAATAAAAACATATGGTCTAGGCCTTATACGTCTGATTGCAGTTATATAAACAAAGGATATCATGTTTTCTGCGATAATTTTTTTCTAGTTTGACACTTGTAAGAAGTTTGTACTCTAATAATATAACTATTTATATTAATGGAGTACTATTTTTGCTCATAGCTATTGACGTTTTGCTAACTTTGTAACATATAAGGTATATTATTTGTGTTGAAATTCTTTGTGTAATTATGCTGTATCTATTTGTACTATTGTAATGTACTATTGACAAGCCATCTACCTATCACAGTTGTTCTGTTTTAAGGTGTTTGTGACAAATGTATAAATAAATAAATAATACTTTTTTATCGGGTACAATTAGAAGAATGAGGAAGGGTTTGCCTGATGGGGTGAAAGGACAGTTAAAAGTTGGAGAGAAAAGATATTTCAAACATGAAAACACTTGTATTTTAGCCTACAGGCAAAAAAAAAAAAAACCTAAAGGAAACCAGTTCTCATTGTGTCATCAAAACCTGAGGTTTTAAATGTAAATATTACAGACGAGGCAAGGTAGAGAAATAAATGAATCAAAACCTCAAATGATCCACAATTATAACAAGCATATGGGGGATCATTTTGACATGATACTATACAGTTACCTTGATGAACGTAGAACAGTTAAGTTTTGGAAAAAGGTAGTTTTCAACCTCTTTGCCAGAATGACATTGAATGCGTATGTTATATATAAAGAAAACTGCTAACAGCACAATGAAAAACCAATGTCTAGATATCAGTTTATTGTTGGTATCATTGAAGAGATAGAATCAAGTGGATGGCTGAGAAAAGCAGAGCAGCAGGTAGAGATGGCGATGGTATGATGGGTTGGCCTAGAGCAGGACTTTTTCTTCACCAATCAAATTACCTGGTAATAAGGTAAAAACATGTTGGGTTTAAAAGATCAAGAACTATGTTCTCTTTGCCAAGAGGGCTGCCACCCAATGTGTATGCCCAAACATGTTTGCAACTAGGCCATTCCAAATGTTAGCTTCGGACTTCTGTTTTTGTAAATATATAAACTTAATGATAAGTGTAATTAGTGTGAATGAATTTCTCATACAGTGGGAGTGGAACTATGTGAAAGAGATATTACATTGGAACTTATGTGAAGCCACTGGTAAGTGATTTTTAATTTTGTTCTTTTTTTCTAAAAACCCGAACATGACATTATTATTTGAATTTGCAATAGTACAATTATTCCTTGGCAAACGGTTACGAAATTTATATATGTTGTAGCTAATAAAATATTGTACTGAAAAATGTCAGTTCCCACAGTAATATTCTTTTTATTTATCATAGTTATTCACCTCTAAATATGTTTTTTTTTACTATAAAAACCTAATAAAACAAATTAAAAAATTATTTTCTGATTTAAATATAGTTAAAAGTACATTAATAAGTTAGAAAATTTTACTGTGCAAATTTTGGTACCAAAAACATTGTAATAGCTTGAGTATAAACAAAAAAAATGGCATTTTATATACACACACATAATAACCAAGAATTTAGCCTGCGGCGGTTTTGGAAGAGCAGTAAAAAATTAGTACGGAAATTGTGACAATCAATTTGTTCTCCCGGGTTAAAAGGGTTAAGAACACCAACAACATTCCTCAGCAACAAATGTTGATGGTGAGTTAAGTGTTGCTTTTATTACTGTATGCTTTGACTTTCAAGTATTCTGTAGAAGGACCTTTTATTTGTTAATATAATTATTTTTTGAGTTAGGAAGCTGATTTTTTTGTTGATAATTATGTGTGCAGTTTAATGAAATAAGTTCTGACAGATTAACTCTTCTATGTTGTTGTATTAAAAAATGTCAACATAAATATGTATAATTTATTTTTATAAAATGCAACTTTTATTTTTGTTATAAAATAATTGTTATAAAGTGCAACTTTTATTTTTTTATATAAAATAACAATCTTATAAAAACTTATACTATTTTTTCCTTGTAGACAAACTTATAAGCATTTTGGTGCCTCAAACATTATAGTAGCTTTAATATTGTCTACAAGATATGTTTTTTAGGCCGAATCCTAAAAAACTGGTCAAAATAGGTCCAGAGTTTTTCAACAGAACTTTGTAAAACTGGTCTTGGGACAAATTTTACCAACTTTATTTTGGGGTCCGGGATTCAAAAGGTTATGGAAAAATTTCTCACTATTTGAGTACCCACATCACTATGTTTAAGGGAAAAAATGTTTATCTGTTTTTCCTAATTTTCGTAACTTTTCTAGCTTTTCCTCTAAAAAAAAAAAAAACGATCATATTCTTGTTTCTAAGATTGATCTCTTATGGAAAAAAAATGTTAGCCAAAAAAATCGAAAGACCCATGTTCTATTTAATTACCAGTGCAAATAAATTTCACAAAATTCAGAACACAACCTTTCCATATCAGGAAATGCCCTGTCCTTCTTACCTGATTGTATTCCCTGTCCTCATCCTTACCCATTGAGGAATGGGTCTATTTTGCTTCAGCTTCTTAGCGAGCTTCTGCTTAATCTTGAATGTCTTGTGAGCCGACTGAACACAACAAAACAAAATTTAAGAATTAATTTCAGTTATTCACTTGAAAATGCATCTTAATTTCCTATAATAGTTCATTTCTCAAAAGATAACATTTTCACAGTTTTATGTATCGTGCCTCTAGCTAGACTTATCTGGGCTAATTGGAGAAATAACTACTCTGTTTCTAAGTAATGCCCAGTCCATTATGGAGGAGTCCAGAACTCAACCGGGCTTATGGGTGGTGTGATGTTTTGAAGGAAATCGGAGCCGTTTTACCATTTATATATTATCAACTCATCATTCTACAATATGACAAATATAAATATGGGCTACAATAATATTAAAAAAGGATCTTTTTCATTAATTCACTACTACTTGATAAATATTCTATTGCTATAAAAACTATTTTCTAATCAATTTTACATCCACCACTGTGGTATTCCTTATTCGCTAGGAATCCGATATCGCTGGCCTTATCTTATTGCGGAGAGCGCATTTGGCGGTAAATCAATAATTGGATTTGATAGTTTGTGATCAACTTAGTACCCACCTAACCTAACCAAACCGTAATTGTGATAAAAAAATTAGGGGTAGTGAAATAACGGAAAAAGCAGTGTTAGTGAATTAATGGAAAGAGGTCCTTAGAAATTATTATTTTTTTGCAATATTAGTATTTATTTATTTTTTATTTATTTATTTATTTATTCATAGACGCCGATTGTCAAGATATGGGAAATATGGTCAAGATATGGGGAGTCTGTGGCTCCCATTTGAGCCTTTTATTTATCGATAATTCTAGTAAATCTGCTTTCCACATTGATTCCTTTGCAAATTTAAATCTAGAATCTTCTACGTGTTTAGCCAGTCAACTAAATTTAGATAGTGATAATGTCTTTGTAGTACCATGCCCTCAGCAAAATAATAACTTTGAATGTGGGCTAAATGTTCTAGTTTACTCAAAAATTTATACTATTCTGCTTTTGTTCTGCAAAACAGATACCTGGCAGATAATTTTTTGAATGGTTTAAGCATTGTGTCCTTGACGAATTCTCTGAACAATCTAATGTGGACTGTATGGTAGTCAGTGGGGTGGCTAGTCCATGTGATGATGATCTTAAACAGCCATGTCCTGTTTCAAATGTAATGAATCATAATAAATGGGTGACTGTTGGAGCTTATAAAAATAAAATGGGAAATAAACCATCAATATAATCCTGCACCTTGCGTCCATAAGGATAACAACCAATTTTCTCCCTTGGCCTCAGTCGACCATACTATCCTGCCTCCTTCATACTCTGCTTCTACCAAAAAACTTTCTAAATTAAGGAAAAGAAATTGTTCAAATATTAAACATAGAAATAAAAATAAATTTAAGGTAAGCGAATCAACATGCAAGTTATTTAATAGGAAATAATCATTATGGCCAACATGAAATTCCTACTATTAAACTCTATATAGATAGTCATGGTAACGACCTGGCTAGTGTATTAGTAAGTAGTATCAGTAGTTAGTTAGTTAAGCCTAACGCCAAAATGGAGCAAGTGGTAGATGGAGTTAAGAGAGAATCGTAAGTTTTGAGTGAGTATGATCACATTGTAATTATAGGAGGTACAAACAAAGTTGTTGATGGACGCTGTAGTAACATAGAGCTGGGGGCTGACTCTGTATTGGATGCTGTTTCTACTCGTAAAGTTCTCTTAGTGGGACTTCCTTTCAGATACTATGATCCTTCCTTAGAAAAGGTAGTTTCTGAAGCAAACAATAAACTTAGAAACCTGGCTTCTCGATATGATAGTGTAACTTATGTCTCACTCTATACCCTGTCACACAATTTTTTTACAAGACATGGCATGCATCTAAATCGGAAAGGCAAACTAAAAATATCGGAACTGCTCTTATCATACATGAACATAACTTATCTTTTATCAAATCGATAAGAAACCCATCAAATAAGTCATTTCATTCCACCTATTAACAAATCCAAAATACCAAGTATAAAATCCAATCCTCAATATCGCCCCATTTAACTTCAATCCAATAGCCTTACTATCACTAACAAACATTTTTTAGGATAATTGCAGATTACATTTATGATATAAACGGAATCATTAATTAAAAATTAAACATTTTTTTAAAATCAACTAAGCTTGCCGAATGTGAAATATTTAATAATAGATGTATAACAGACGATTTAATCACCTAATGAATAGTTAAAATGCACTAAATAAATATTGTTCCAGATGGGCCACAGAACTTGAAAATGTATATCTAAATTAGCAGGAATTATCACCAGCATTGCCGATAAGATGGTTGCCTTATTTTACATGTGCCTATTTACAAATAAACACGACGTTTTACTTTATTTAATTATAAATATTACTTAATTCGGTATGTGTCACAAAGATATTCATTAAGATAGTATTAACTCAGTATTAATATTATTCTAAAGATATGCTAACAAACATAAAACAAGGACCCAGATAAGTCGTCAGAATGAAGTACAGGAAACAAACAATTATTGAGGCGGAGCGGCGTTGCTTTGAGACCTGTAGACAGGAAGGACGGTCTGACTGGTGAATGGGTTGAGAGGAGGGAAGTGAGAGACAGAAGAGCGTGCGAGAGAGAGAGAGAGAGAGAGAGAGAGAGAGAGAGAGAGAGAGAGAGAGAGAGAGAGAGAGAGAGAGAGAGAGGGGAAATAGGGCTATGGGCAGTGCAGCGTGGGGACTCAAAACAGTTTTGAGGCCTCGCCACAACTCTACCATATGGATGGAGTATCTCTTTACAATATAGTAAAATCAACAATGGTTGTACTGTACTGCCTGAAGTCTGAATCTAGTCATTTTTTCTGAAGAGATTACTTTCTTAAGTAAAGAACTATCGTTTTTAAATGGCTTTAAAAATTCAGTACAATAACTTTGATGTTCAAAATAGTTTTTGACCTTCTCCACTGACAGTCTATTCCAATCAGGTAACCAGACATTTTTCATACGGTAAGTAAAAAAAAACTTCAACCAGTGCCGATGTACCGGGTAGAGAAAGAGTAAACAATTACACTCTCACAAATTGTTCACACTTATTTTCCGCCAAATTCAAGAGTTGAAAACCTTTTTCTTTAAGGGGAGGGCGTGTGTGGTAGTAAAATAGTGTATCTATTATGTGAGTCATCATACAAAATATGACCCCTCACGATTGACAATTGCCCGAAGTAAAAGAAATACATGTTTTTCTTTTTTACTATATTAACCCTTTGCACTCCAGACAAACATTTTTGGTTGGTGTCGAAAACTCCAGTCCATGTTACAAAAGTACTAGTAAAAAACTCAAAGCCTATTTTGCGAATTTTGTTAAGGTTTTGTAAAAAAATCACAGTTTAGTTATTTTATAACTTACAACTATGATATATGTGTTGCGTTATTTGTTATAACATTCTACATGTAAGCAAAAATATAAAATTAAAAATAATTTTTATATTTTTTACTTTATTAAAATGTAGATCTAAAAATGTTTATAAACATTAGCTTTGAGCCCTTATAACTAAAATAATTGCCTTGACCTATTATAAAACATTGTTATTATTATATCCCTGATATAATTACAATCTTTGTATGCAAGGATTTTTGCATACAACTTCATAAATAAATCCATGGTAAGCAATTGTTGAAATCTTGACAAATTAGAAATTTAGCATATATACATATTATGTACTATGTCAACTTTGTTTCTGTAGCACCTGTTACGTTTATTTCATTTCCCCAAATGATGAATCAGAAACTATAATTGTTTATTATTTATAAAATTGTTATTGGTAACAGTCACCAAATCAAAAGTCGTACAGTAATAAAAATCGTTAAAACAGATGATAATATGACATGTTATAGAAACTTTAAAAAACTTAAATTGCATAAAAACATATCAAACATAACATACGCCTACAAACAAAAACAAAACATCGGAACAATAAACTAGACAACTGACACTCCTGCGCAAATACCATATGACAGTGTCAGTCATTTGCGCGCCAAAAGAGCTGTAAAAAGAAAATAATGCTGATAAAAACATTCGATAGAGTAGACTTCAACGTACTACTACGCTAAACTATAACTATCAAAGTTAATTATATTATTATTTGAGCGCATTTGGAAGCTTTATAAAGCCAGCAAAAGGTATATTTTGTATGTCCGAAATATCAGACATCATAGTTTATGGCACATTTAGCAAACTTCTGATATATCAGACGTTGCAGTTTTTGGCTTAAACTCGAACATATATCAATATATCAGATAAACATGATATATCAGACTTTGGAATGCAAAGGGTTAACACATTCACGACTAGAGGAAATACATATATAGCCTACATCACCCCAGAAGCTAACATATAAAGTAATTTGATAAACTTTCCTTCTGATATTACAAGACTGTTTACGACCAACAGTCTGAAGCTTCACAGTTCAGTCCGCAGATCCACAGGATCAGCACTTTATGCTGGTTTTGTCACGCACTCCATGTCTATTACATCCAAAATTGCACCAAATACATATAAAACACTGTTTTTTGTTAGTTGTTACAGTATATAATATATTTATTTAGATATTTCCAATGTTTGGAATGGATGAGGCTTTACTGCTGGTCTTGTGGAACTTGTCAAATATAATAACTTAACCCTCTAGGTGTCGCACTAAAAAACCCCTTAGCGTCAAGCGATTTTTTGTCGTTTTGCAGAAGTTTATTGAAAAATCAACAAAAAATATAAACATTGATAGAGGTTTCATGTAGTATATTTTCTAAAAGTAGGCCTACAGTAAATGTGCTATCTAATGGTGTATAGTAAAATTCTCTTACCATATGTACATGAGATCCACTTTACACCATTGAAAAATTTTAAATTTATCTTTCTTTCTGTTCATGACCAGGCATATGAAACTTAATTATATACACAATACCAAAAATCCAAGATATACATATTGTTCAAAATTTTACAAGGAAAAAGAATATGTCTAGATGTGTACAGTTTATACAATTAAAATTGTCAAAAAACACAAAAAAACTAAAATATGTACACTGGCTAAAATCACTGTTTGTGAGCACTTATTGAGGATGCACTGTCTTCCTTTTCTTTTGAGCCTTTAGGGACCTCCAAAAATGATCCAGCTTATGGAAACATTCCTTATGCACCACACAGTTACATCCTGGGCATAATAGGACATCCTTTCTTTTGCAAATAGGACACAATTTGTTAGATTTATTAGAAATTATTGTTATTTTGTGCGGAGTATCACCTGAAGGGCCAGCAACAGGAGCTATGTCTCTGGTATATGCCAGGGTTTCAACAATACTAATGTAATACCTTCTTCTATCAGTAGGTTTGTCTGTATTTAGGGTATATAAAATATAAGAATTGTATAGAGAAATGTCCAAGAGATTGTAAAAATGCGTTTCCAATATTTAGTTGTCTGGCGACTGCAAGAGAGATGTTAAACAGCTTTATCACTCACATCAACCCCTCCCATGTATTGGTTGTATTTATCTATAAAGATTGGTTTTTTAAATTCCCAACAACAATGTTGTTGTAGAATTGTTCGATATGCGTTTTTCCGAATCGATCGATCGTACTATAAATTATACGTGCGTAAACAGGTGTGTGAATCATCGCCCGAATTCGGGCGAAAAACACTCAGGCGGCAAAAACGATCGCCCGAATATCACCTAGAGGGTTAATAATACAAAACAACAATATAAAACTGTAATAGGCCTATCAATGTACAATAACAAAATAATTTATAAAACACAAAAATATTACTGTACAAACACGTATTCAAACTTGAAAGACAATGAACACGGTTAGCACAGGCCAAAAAGCAGGAATCGGAAAAGAACTGCACGTCAAAGTTGAGTTGAAACAAAACAACATGCTCAGCGCATACAAAGTTGCCCTGCCCAATGCTGAGCTCAGAGAGCAATAAATCAGTCCGTGGCAACACCCCACAGTACTGCATGGCCCGCACCTGCTTTGAGTAGCTTACACCACGGATGCACACATCATGTTTTATATATTTGAAATAGATTAAATTTTAAATATTTAAAGACCGAAAAGTACTGACATTTACCCTTTTTTTTCCTTTGTGCAGTACGGACACGGATTGCACAATATACAAACTGTCCTTACAAAATATGTTTGGCAACCCTACCTAGACATAATTATGAGTTCAAATGCATCTTAAAAACTCTCAGCTCAGTTGATTCATGCTCCAAACTTAAACCTTATTTAAAACATGTATGTATGTATAAATATGTTAATAAACAACGCATACTTTAAAAGTATTTCAAGTGAACAGATATCAAATATCACCTTCGCTTGGAGGCTACACCTAAGCTAGGCCTTCTTTAGTCCAAACTAACCTATTGCGATAATAGGTACAATATACACATTAAAAAAAATACAAGTAGTAAATATATTAAGTAATTTAAGGCAATAAATATTATACTTGTTATTTCCAAACATCAATAATTTATATATTTATAAAGATTAAAACAAATAACAACGATAAATAATTCTTACCATTTTGGACGACACCACAACACCACAGAAGTTTGTGTAGGAAGTGAGAGAGGAGAAAAGAAGTGTTATGTTGTTCCGTTCCTGATCCATGATTTTGTTGACAGTTGATCGGAATAACAAGGAAAACTTGAAACATTGAAAAAAGGAGTCACACTATATAAAATAGCATGTCTTCTAAAACAAAAGCAACATGATTATACAGGCTGGGGAAAATGTGGAAACGCTTCACAATAACAAACAACATACAGAAGAAAAAAGGTGATTATAATTCTAACTCTGTACAGTAAAACAAAATTGTTATAATTCATCAATAAATAAATAACTTTTTTAAATTGTATGATCACTTGACACTGCCATTCAATACATTCTCCGTATAACTCGTGAGGCTTACCGGGCACTTGGCCAGGTGATGCCCAGTAGACTAACTAGAGTGGGGGGGAGCCGCTGAGTCTAAAAATAGAAAATAAATCATCTGAATTTCAAAATGTTGTTTACCTGACTGGCCTGACATTAACATCGTTATTGTTAACAGATAAATAATAAATAAATATGACAATCATTACTACTTAATTATAAATGACCCGTTTTACCTTTTTTATTGGTTCATATATACACGCGTACTAGTGTCCACTAGTACGCTTCACATGCCAACCCCACGCTCGGGCACGATACACCTCGACCTTTGGCTTCAGCATGTGACTTGACTACAAATAATAGTAGATTAACCGTATAAAGTAAAATGACAATATTAAATTTACTTACAGTATTTCACTCACACTACTTGCGTTGCTACCTATTTATTAGTATATGGTTACTTAGCCTATTTCAAACGTGTTTATTTCATTTGTTTTTGTTTAACAGCTTTTTTTAAACTCTCAATGCATCAATAGGGCAGTGTCAATTATACAAAATAAACATTTTATTTATTTACAAAACCGCTGTTGTTATTTTACTAAAATCAATTAAATATTTTTTATGGAAAAAGGCAATTTTGGGGGGCTGTTTGTACACCTTAGGAATGGAATTTCAAAAAATCCCTTCTTAGCTGGTTCCTTCGATACTAAAGCTAACTTCCTTTAAATTTTCGTATTTTCGTAAACTTACGTTTGGTGGTTTTGAAATTTCATGATCAGTCAGTGAGTGAGTGGTATTTGGCTTTTAAATATATATATATACTAGGGGCACCCCTGCACGCTTCGCGTGCCAACCCTGACATTCGTGCGCTCGGGCACGACACACCTCGGAATTCGGCATGGGACTTTTGACTACGAATTTAATAATAGTACATTAACCATATGAAGTAGATAGTCAGACGGGAGAGATAGAGAGAGAAAGAGAAAGAGAGAGAGAGAGAGAGAGAGAGAGAGAGAGAGAGAGAGAGAGAGAGAGAGAGAGAGAGAAAGAGAGAGAGAGAGAGAGGGGGGGAGGGCGCGAACAACACGACAGATTGAAATCTATTCAAAGACGTGTCTGTAGACTTATGGCCTTGAGAAACATTGTCTTTGTACAAATGAATTGCAGATACAATTAAAAAAAAAAAAAATACTTATATATAACAATCTAAAATTTTTCGATATTTAATTATGGAAATATTAAATTTTTATTTTTTTATTTTTTCAGTAAATTCTTCTATTGCTTAAAGTTCCATTTCTAATTAAATCTTGTAAATATTTTTCTTGAAACATTTAAAAGTCATGTATCTTGATGGACCTGTTTTTAAGATTTTTCGTGGCTTGGGTTGGATCCTCTCAAAGCTCGTCGGAACGTGGCTGATCTCCATCCGGAGTCCTGCATTACTGTTTTTGATAGAACATCGGGTTACCAGTGGTACTAGGTCTAGGGACGTCTTCATAAGGGAACAGCACAACACCAACTACATTATTCGTTTGCCTTTTCCCAGAATAGCGAGACTGAGTAATGCTGTTGCATCTAAGCTAGACTTCTTCCATTTCAATGGGTTTGCCACCCTAAAAAAAAAAAAAAAAAGCTCACGTTTCAGTTTTGGCCCGTGCTAACTTTATGATTGCTCAACTTATTGTAACGGTTTATTGTTGCGTTTACTATTTACTGCTAGTGTTTTCTTAAAATTTATTCATGTATATTTATGTTTGTATATTTGTATAATTTTTGGTTAGTCATTACCATGTTTTCATTACAATTATAACACTTGATTTCAGTGCTTGTACTCTTAAAACTGTTGCTATCTTGTTATATGCATGTATTGTTTTTTTGAATGTATAAAAGGTGTAAACCATGTATAAATAAATTTAAAAATTACATTATTTGTCAATAGATATTGTGAAAATTTAACTTTCTTTAATAATTTTGTTCCATAAAGTATAATATTTTATCAAAATAATTTACTTGAGAAACCGTTAAATATTGGAGTAATGTAAACCGCACTAAAATAGTCCGACGACAGCTTTGGCATGTGAAGCCCCCCACCTCACTTCTCGCCCAGCAATGTTGTCAAATATAAATTCGTTGAAAATGTTGACGATTTGTCTGAACATCTGTTACAGTAAACAAACATTATCATTTGTTATTATAAACCACGGTATATAGAAAAGAAGATGGTAGGTATTACGCACATATCCAATGACGTCACATTAGTGGAACTGCAAAAATAAACACAAAAATACTGGTCTTATTCCCATAATTATAATTTCAGCTGATAAGTGGTAAATAACTTGCTTAACTATTCAGCTGAATGCTTCTATGTAATTGATGGATTTAGTTACCAGTATTTAATACAATAAACAAACAAACTGATTACGCCCATATGACGTTACAGTCTACTGCGCAGTCTCGTCGTGATACCTAACGGTTATTCTAAATAGTTACCGTGTTTGTGTTAAAACGTACGTGTTTTGGTTTTATATATTATATTATATATACATTTAGTGATATAATTACGGATAAAAACAGCTATTTCACTTGATAATCATTATATACAGTATTAGTATAATGCTATAAAAATTACAGGACTAATACATACCATAGTTAATTTCACCACTACGTTCTAGAGATCAGTCTTTTAATATGATCATACAGTCGTTTTGTAAACAAAACGCCAATTAAATTGGCAGTATTGAATATACGCATACTTATCATAGATGATACATGTGGTTTGGTGGTTCTCAGAAACGATATGGCAACACCACCTAAAATGTCATCGGACTATTTTTGGTGCGGTTCACACAGAGTAAACCGCGCCAAAATAGTCCGATGATAGCTGTGGCATGTGAAGCCCCCTCCTCACTTCTCGCCCAGCAGTGTAGTCAAATATAAATTCTATGAAAATATTGATGATTTGTGAATGATTTGAACATCTGTTACAGTAAACAAACACTATCATTTGTTATTACAAACAACGATACATAGAAAAGAAGACGGTAGGTATCACCATTGATTATATAAACCTACAATAGATAAACAATCTAGTATAAACCGCACCAAAGTAGTCCGATGACAGCTATTCCATGTGAAGCTCCCCTCCTCACTTCTCACCCAGCAATGTTGTCAGATGTAAATACACTGAAAATAACAATGATTTGTCTAAACATCTGTTGCAGTAAACAAACATCATAATTTTTTATTTTAATCAAATGTACGTGTTTTGGTTATGTATATTTAGTGGAAGAAATTTATATTTATGTTCATTATTGTTTTTAAATATTTGCTTTATATTTATTTATTTACATTTTGAATATGTTTTATATTTTTTTAATTTTATATAATTATTGATTTATAACAATTTATTTATCTACTTTTCGGAATGTTATTCTTACAATCTTACATATGAGACGCCGACACAACGTTGTTGGTATTTTAAGGTGAATATGAATGGTTATATGAGTGTAGGGTGAGTGTGGATGAGTGTAGTCTGGTTACTGAGTTCAACTGTTCCTCAGAAAGGGTAATTTATTAATAGCCCAACAGCCAGGGCAACTAAGGGACCTACAGGTTTACGTGGAATCCGAACCACGTAGTGCTGGTCTGATTTTCAGCTAATTGACAGGCCTGATACTCATTTATCTCCCCCACACAACATCCGCACAATGATTACCACCAAACATGGACACCCCAGATTCTCTAGTAGTGTCCATGCCAATAGCAACCATCAAGCGGACTCCATGTCGGTTTGAGAACCGAGCATCAAACCTATCGCCTACAATCTGCCAAACACTTTGTCCTCATGTAGCTGGGTTACAGCACTGCGCCACCATGTATTATTATTATTATTATGTATTAGTAATGGATCAACATAAAACTGATCAATCATCGCTAGAACGGCAACAACCTCTATTCAGTGTACGCTCTCGTAAAGGAAAACAGGACATTCATAAACAAAGCAAAAATATAATTGGTAATGTATTTAAATTTTTTGAAAATTTGGCAGACAATCCTGAAGAACGAAAAACATAAACTTTTTACAAGTAATGAAATTAACAGCCAAGGCGTGCGGTGTTCTGAAAAAACTGTCCAAAGTATTAAACAAACAATGTTTTTTAATGTTATGACAGAGGTGAGTTTCCCACAGCCAGAAAAATATTAACTGAATTAGAGCACAACATAAATTACACCGGATCTGAAGATTCTGTAATCAGAATATTAAAATCACTTGGTTTTAAATTTAGAAAGTCAAATGATGGTCGTAAATTCTTAATGGAGCGTCACGTTATTACTGCTCGTAGAGCAAATTTTCTGCGGAAAATGCATTTATTAAGAACAAATGATACATGGTCTACAATTTATTTAGATGAAACCTGGATATCCCAAAACCATACAAAAAATTACATTTGGCAAGACTCTAAAATGAATGGAGGTTTAAAAATATAATAGACCAACAGGAAAAGGTGGTCGGCTTATAATCGGACACGCAGGATCTGCTGCAGGAGGTTTCATTCCAGGAGCGAAGCTTGTATTTCGTGGGGGCAAACAATTCCAGAAGTGTGATTACCCCACTGAGATGAATGGCACTTTGTTTAAGAAATGGTTTGTTGATCAGCTACTATGTAATCTTGAAGAGGGGTGTGTTATTGTTATGGACAATGCAAGTTACCACTCAATGCTCAAAGACGAGGTTCCAGAATCAAAATGGAAAAAAACCGATATTGTTCAATGGTTAGTATCAAATAATATACCACACGATCCCACTTATGCAAAGTCTGAACTTCTATTTATAAATGAAGTAAAGTCAGCAAAGAAATCTTTTTATCTTGATCATGTTGCCAATGAAATGGGCCACGAATTGGTTCGCTTGCCCCCCTACCATTGTCAGTACAACCCAATAGAGTTGATATGGGCTCAAGTGAAGAGGGAAGTCGCCTTAAAAAACAACACCTTTAAACTGGCTGACGTGGAGAAACTAGAAGAAGAAGCCTGACTGGGCTATCACGCGCTGACTAGGCCAAATGTGTAAGACACGCAGAAGAGCTCCTAGAAACTGACTTTTAGCAGCAGTGTTCCAGGGATGTCATTATCGAACCTGTCGTCATAAACCTAAATGACAGCAGTGATGACAATGGCAACGAATTTAAAAATGAAATATGCGAAGATGAATGATATGGTCTATAGTAGGCCTATATTTAAATGGAGCTTTTAATACAATTTAAATTAAAGTTTCCTTTAATATGTGATTGTATTTTGTTTATAATTAATAAAAATATTTTAACAACAAATATTAATTTCTTTTTGTGTCTTTTTTGTGAGTTAAAAATATATTAGAATTAATTTTTATTTTCGCCAGAGTTGTGGATTGACAAGGTTCATAATTCTGGCCAGGGAAATTTAATTTCTTCAGTACTAAACCATGCCTATCAAACGTTATCTATAGTATGTGATTTAAACATCAGTTTCAACTTTCGTGATCGCCTAGACTTATAGATAAATATCAAAAGCATTCCGCAGTGCTGACTAACAGCGATAACTAAGCATAAAGCCCCATACACACGGCCAGTTCGGACTGTCAGTTCTAACTATTCAGTTCGATGTCAGTGCAAGCGGCCAGGTCAGAACCTACACTCGCCTCAACAGTGTGTCTTGTGTCTTCCCAGTATAGGCTACTAGATGGCTTCTAATGAAGAACTATTAATATTCTGCAGTGCAGTGGTATCTCTAGTGGCACAAAGAAAAAGGAGACGGAAGCGTTCGTTTTTCTGTCGTCCGGCCGAACTGAAGGACCATGTTCAGTTCGTCCCGCCTACAATTCGAATTTTCAGTTAGATCTGAAGGACACACGGTCCGTCCGGCCTGCCGCCAGTTCTAACTGTACCTTAGAACTGACGAATTTTCATCAGTCCAACAGTTGGCTGAGCTCAGGCCGAACTGAAAGGATTTTGCATACACACGGTCAGTTCGAATTAACCGTGTGTATGGGGCTTAAGAACTGTTGTATGGAATGCATTTATAATATAATTACGGATAAAAAGCAGCTATTTCACTTTTTAAACATTTTTTATAGTACTTTCTACAAAATATAAAATATTTACATCAACATAAATCTGTACAAAAACTTTCTGTATTAATAAATATCATAATTAATTTGACCATTTTAAGAGTTCTTTAAATAGTTTCATACAGTTGTTTGGTAAACAAAATACCAATAAAATTGACAGTTGTAAACATATGCATACTTGTCGTAGATGAAACATGTGGTTGGGTAGTTCTCAAATACAATATGGCAACAACGCCTAAAATGTCATCGGACTACAGATCGCGGACTTAAGCTGTGCGCGTGGCCTTGGCTGCGTGGTGATAGGCGGGAGGGGTAGCGGGGTAGTGTTATGCGCTCTGTCCTGAAAACACTAACTCACCTGCAACAACCTCCTTACTGAGCATCGTAATGAAAATAACAACTAACCCTACCTACTGTCTGGCTAAAATAAGTCTTTTCTGTGATAGTAATGAGTGTGGTTGTCATTTGTGCCTAGTTATTTGTTAAACCAGTGCGTGCGGTTTACACCGATTATTATTAATATAGCCATAGTTACCGATTATTTTATTTGTGATATATTTTGTTAGTTGTAGTGTTTGTTAATTTTCCACAATGACTGATGAGTTCAAGTCGCTAGTCAAGAACAGAGTAATTCATAGTCAGGGCCGCGAAATTATCGTTAACGTGTTCAAATTTTTGAAGGAAGAGGCAGACCGAAAAACTTTAAATATTCCGTTGGCAAAGGCTCGTCAAAGAACAGCAGCAGCTACGGGGGTATCAGAGCGAGTTGTAACTCAAATAAACAGTGAGTTAAAAAAAATGCATGCTAGTGGTCAGTGCGAGGCATGTTTTACTACACCAAACAAAAACCGACAACGACGTAAAACAGTTACCTATTTAGATGACTTCGATAAATGTGTAGTGAGAAGACTAGTGTACAATTTTCATATAGAAGAATATAGAATACCATCTTTAAAATTATTGAGGGAGGTGCTAAAAAAGTAATAAACTTTCAGGGTTGTGATAAAAGTTTGAGACGCATATTAGAGCATTTAGGATTTACTTGGAGAAAGACAGTAAACAATAGAAAGTTGTTAATCGAAAAACCAGAAATCCGAGAAAACGGATAACATATTTGAGAGCGTTGAAAAGCTACAGAGAGCAAGGACGTCCAATAATTTATTTAGACGAGTCTTATGAAAGTGCAAGCACGTGGAGAAGATAGAAAAAGACTATGCAGCGGCAAACCCCAGATAGACAATGTTATAGAATCCTTTGTTATATCAGTTGGAAATGAATCTGACAGACAGTGACGGTCTTTCAGAGGAGGAGGAAGAGTTAAGTGGGATTGTAGGTCTAGAACTCTAATGAAGCACAATGATTGTAAGTCACATTCATATATCATTATAAGATTCATATTATATTATATTCACATTCATTATATATTCATTATAAGAAAGTACTTATAAGTTACTCAACTTTTTACTAACTATTTACAAAAATAAAATGCCTAAGTAATATTATTACAGTCGTTTTAAATGAAGTAGACAAAGAAGCAGGAATAATAGCAATAATAATAATAATAATAATGTGTTTCTTGTGTTTGTGAAATTTAAGTTACATACTTTCCGACCTACCATAAAAATACAGTTACCACAATACATTTAATGTTTTCAATTTATAATACTTTTTCCCATACATGTTTAGCTGTCAAATAGTAAAGTGTAACCGATATAGAACATAGGAAGAAGTTTTGGCGCCTTCATTTCAGCGGCGAGTGCGTGAACGCAACACGTAAAACATATTGTGTTTGTTTGTTGAATGGGTAGTAGTTTGTTTCTGCGCGCAGAGCTAAAGTCCTCGATGTGTACTTGGGTGCGGTTTTATTATAAAAGGAATATTGGAGAAGTAATTTTGTTAGTTTGTGTGGCCCGCAACCACAGCTGGTTTTAACTACATTACATTTACATAGAACTACACTAGCGCTCCACAATGGACCACACAAACAGCTGATATTTTGAAACTCAAAATTTAACATTGCATGGGAGATCTATTAGAGTATAAAATCAATGGTATTACGCACTTATCCAATGACTCACATTGGCGAAATTGCAAAAATAAACACAAAAATACTGTTCTAATTACCATAATTATAATTCCAGCTGATAAGTGGTAAATAACTTGCTTAACTATTCAGCTGAATGCTTCTATGTAATTGGTGAATTTAGTTACCAGTATTTAATAGAATTAACAAACCAGCTGATTTCGCCCATATGAATTGACAGTATTGAACATAAGCATATTTGTCATAGATGAAACATATGGTTTGGTGATTCTCAGAGACGAAACCATGGTAACACCGTCTAAAATTTCATTGGACTATTTTGTTGCGGTTTTTCACTAATAATATTGTTTAAGAGGAAAATATTGAAGTCATGCGACACTGGCAAGAGAAGTTGGAACTACGTCCAGTTTTTTTTTCTTTTTTTTATGGAGGAAGTTTACTCCGCCAGACAGAATACTGTATAATATAGTTCCATGAATTATTTCCTGTATAGTAAGTTCTCGTAGTATTTTCAACCGGAAACCCCAATTAACCCCCCCCCCCCCGCTTACCGCCTCCTCAGTTGGCTACGCCAGACCTTCTCTGCCTGAATGTATGTTGAGCAGAAAGGCCAATCCTTTTCAACAATTAACTGTCAATTTTCTAGTCAGTAGAGCAAGAGGCGCCCCGAAAGGCGAACAACCCGGCCGGAATACTACTAGCCTTTTGCGTTCGCTCGGTCAAAAGACTATCCTCAAAACATTAGCCACGCACAGTGAAGTATACATATACAGGAAGTTTTTAAATTCTGCAGCCAAACATCGGGATTTTGTTGAAGACATGAAAATAAACAAAACTTTTTACTAAACAGTATGGTCTATCTTGCTTCCTTAACCGTGTCTTTGTATTTTAGTATAGTATTTTTTATTTTAAAAAATATCAGGAACCATAAATGCCACAGGTCTTAAGATTTGCTTACTTACTAAAGCTAATAGCACATAAATGGCCAATTATTTTGTGAAATCGTTTGACAAAAATTTATCTTACGTTTTAAATTTAAAAAAAATCATGAACGAACAACCGCTGACTGAAAAACATTATAAGTATTTTTATGTTTTTTTTATGTGCCACATGATAATTGTTTACACAGTTATATAATTTAATATCCCACTGTTATTTTATAGACACAATTACTCAAACTAGGCCTACTAATAAATAGTTTATATAAAAAATTTTTCTTTAAATTAAATTACTTACAGTTACTCTGCGGGAAGCTCACTAACTCCACAGTCGACATCGTCGTCTTCCTCTGAATCAGAAGACGTGTCACTATCAAGTCTTATGATGAACTGTTCCATGCCAATATCCCACATATGCTCTTCTTCGATGTATTTTTCTCCTGGTCCGTAACGTGGTGACATACTTTAGCCCACTGTTCCTCAGAATTGTCATTGAAGGCCTTAGAGGCTAGGTGAACAATGTCATTCATTTTGAATGTAGTATTTTTCTCAGCTAGCCTACTTTTCCCTTCACGGCAGCCCATATTTTTTCAATTGCGTTAAGTTCCGAGTGATATGGGGGCAAACGCAAAACACTGTGGCCATGTTCTGCCAATAGATCGTCAACTTTGTATTGCTTCTCTTCTCCCTTTCGAACTCTTATAATTTCATAAAGTTCTGGTTTTGTTAATTTAGGGTCAAAGTTGATGTTCCGTTCATTTAACCAGTTAATCATTTCTGATTTAACAGTATTGCTTGTAGGCTGTCTGACACTTGCTGTATTATGGTACGATGCATTATCCAATACAAGAACTGATCTGGGAGGTAGGTTGGGGATAAGCTTTTCCTTTAGCCATTTCATGTAGTTCTCGCTGTTCTTCTCATCATGGTAGTCACCGGTTTTTAAGCCAGATTTCCACATCAATAAACCATTTTGAATAAATCCTTTATTCCAATCTGCATGGAAAATAATTAATCTGGATCCCTTTGATACTGGTTTTTTAAGACCTAAATTAGAATTATGTGAATCTATCCAGGACTGTTGCTTCGTGTGTGTGCTATGAATGTAAGTTTCATCTGTAAAAATGATCGGTCTACCTTCTGCTCTATATTGGGTAATTTGTCGTAGATATTTTAATCTTAAGAGTTTGATATCATGTCGTTCCACAAGTATTTTTCTGTTATCTTCAGTTGTCTTCCATTTGAATCCCATTTTATGCATGATTCGCCGTAGAGACCTTGCGCTTCCCTTAAAACTAATATTTGCATTTTCAATTTCAGTCATTATTTTTTTTACAGTTACACATGATTTATGCGTTATGTGATAATTATTTATCAAACGCCTCAAGGCATCCAAATCGAACGAATCTAGATCACACACTGGCTTTTTCCTGTTCACATTTTTTTAGGCGTAAAAAATGCTGGAGGAGTAATTTTTACATCGGAGGAACTTTCCTTCAGAATTCTTTCTACTGATCGCCTGGAAACTTTAGTGGCTTCAACAACTTTATCTATTATTACTGACTTTAATTTATTTCCTTCTTGAATATTACAAAAATAATTATATACATTAAAAACTATTTCCCTACCTTGACTGTGTAGAACAGTTCCTCTGCCACCTAACTTTGGCATGATAATACCTAATAATCGTTATTAATATATATACACTATTATACACTCAATAGAAACTTAATACTAGTAATCATTAATTAACTCAATTTATTCACAGTCAACACAATTGCACTAATCAATAAAAATCACAGTTTACTTTAACAACTAACGGTGGGAATAAACTGACAAATACTTGACCGTACGGAAAGAGAGATACCGCCCAACTAAATAAATCTACAATGAGATAAAGGATTCTATAAAACAGCGCCGCGCCGTAAATACTGCCTTTAGACCAACCCTCAGTTTCCGGGAATTAAATGTTTGCAGGCACGTTAGTACACAAAAGGCAGGCGAAATGAGTAGTAGCGCGGCTCGCCTTCTGAAATGCCTCTGCCTCTACCGGGTATTGCTGCTGCATTTTATTTCTTAACATGTTTTTATGCCATTTTGTTTTTGTAAAAATAGTAATGTTTGTCTAGAAAAGTAGACTTTCTACAGCAAAATCAAATTATTCACTGACAAAATTGGAGATCTACAAAAATATTGAATTCCTACTTTAAACCTTTTCCAAAATCATAATTTGTGTTGAAATTTGTTATTCTCAAAACGTTTAAAATGTAACATGGTTAGGCATACTTATATTCTACAATAGAAGAGTTTAATTTATAAACATAATGATATGCTTTACTAAAATATAAGTAAATTACGTTACAAAGCATGGTTTTTTTAAATACTCCTTACAGTTGTTGAATTGTGCTCTAAATATTGGTTTTTATGTGGTTAAATATATAATAAAAGGTGTCAATTTCCAAAAAAGTCTATTTTGTATCTTTTTATGTTCAGTTGAAGCCTAAAACAAAATAATATACTAATGAATAATAACATAATATAGTAATAATCAACGCCCCAACAATTCTCAATATACTCTTAAAGCATTAAAGAATACGCTTTACTGAAAACTAAGTAAATATGTTACAAAGTATCAACTGACTATTTTGTACAGTTTATTAATTATTTTTAACTAAATAAAAAATGATTGTACATAAACTATCTTATAGTTTTATGGCAATTACATCATAAACACACTAATTTCCAAACATTAAAAATATAGTTGAAATGTGAATACCTTTTTATTTGCTTCCGAAGTATGCTGAATGAATTACTACAATACATGAAAATAACACTACGGGGACAATTTGGTTTCAAAAAGCAGACATTTTGTAACAACAAACATTTTTGGGGACAGAGGCAAAAACCTAAGCGAACCGTATGAATGATATCAATAATAATTAAAATAATATATTATAATCTTACTCAATTTTCACATTGCCATGAGAAAAGCAATTATTTTACTTCAACAACAGTTCTTACACAATTACTTTTCAAAAATTTTAGTTTTACTGATAAATATTTCACAGTATTTTAGGAGTGATTAATTTAATACAATTTAAAAATGCTTACTCAAATTACTAAATATGACGATTTCTTTTTACACGACTGTTAAAAATGACCAACAATCAAAATAAAGCAATGCCTAAATACTGTAATAATATGACGAGTGACATAATGAGTCGGAAGCAGAAGCGATTAAGGTCCTATGTATAGAATAGTCGAATACATAAAAAATTACCATTCATCTAACTATATGCAAGATATTAATTTGGCAAATGATTTGTCAAACATTTCATGAATTATTTACAATAATGTACTGTATTACTAGGTTAGTGCTATAATACCTGAACTTAGTTTTCTTAAATATATCTTGTAAAAATGTTGTAAGCATTGTACAAGACATACATTCATTTATACAAGACTAACTGAACCTGCCCACTTCGCCGGTCATTGAGTTTGAAGACTTGCAATCAACATTATAATTAATATTCCAACTATTAAAAAATATTAAAAAATTACTTAAAGTAAACCAAACTAAATACTTTGTTTTTGAAAAATATTTATTTAGTATACCATCCAATTTAGAACAGCTGATGATATGAATAATTTACTACTTTACTCAATTATTTTTAATTTTAAAATTTTATCCTATCACAATTTTATCCAATTTTTTTTATTAATATACCTCCAAAAGGATACCATGGCAATTTTAGAGGCCAGTGGGAGGAGGCCTGAGGTCGGAGAAGAAAGTCCTTTCTTAGTGAGCCTCTAGAGTGAACCTATGTAAAAAAGTCAATTGGACAAATAGTTTTGGAAAAATAGTGATGAGTGGTAATTATATGTATATATTACCATAGTTGACTATGAATCAATGACTATGAATTGAGTTTCTTGCCATATTTAGCCATGTCCTGTTAACTGGCTGGCTATGCATTTGGTCAAATTAAATTGTAAATGTTCCGATTAAAATCAGTTTGTTCTCTTAGATAAAATAGTTTCAAAGTTTAGAGAAACCTGTAAGTCTACTTTTAGAGGGCACAAAGTACTATATTTGACTCTGAATCAATAAAATATTGTGTTTCTCGCCATGTTTAGCTATGTACTATGATCTAGCTATGCATGTTTTAAAACTGAATTGTTAATTTTCCGATTGAAAACAGTTTGTTCTTCTAGATAACATAGTTTCATAGTCTAGAAAATCAGTAAGTCTACTTTTAGAAGGCGCAAAGTACGGTAACTGACTCTGAATCAGTGAAATATCATGTTTCTAGCCATGTCCTATGACCTGGCTATACATGTGTTCAGATTTAATTGTATATTTTCCCATTGAATACAATCTGTTCTCCTAGATAACAAAGTTTTACAGTCTTTAAAAATCTGTAAGTCTACTCTTAGAGGCCGTAAATTAACCAATTTGATTTACACACACAAATTGAAAATCTAGCTCTACCTAAGGATGAAGGAGGTGAGATAGAGCAAAATGTCATAGGGCCAAAGTTGTAGATCATCTCAAATCAGGCACAGAAATGGTGTTAGTTTTACTGTAGAACCCAATTAGAGAAACGCTGTTTTTGTCATTTAAAATGTTTGGCACTAAAAAGGCTGCTATCTTCAATTTACTACGAATTTTTCAAAATTACACATCTACAACATAAGACCTTTGACTGTAAAAAATGTCAGCCTCGTAGGCTTAGTATATTTTTAGTTACAGCAATGAGTTAATGAGTCAGTGGTATTTTATAGTTGTAGATTAGTTATTTAATGTAGTTTCAATTTATTTAAAATTTATTAATTAGTTAGGATTTAATATTATTTTGTTAATACAAATCAGGTTTAAACAAATATTTTGTGTTTTTGTTGCTGAATGTAACGAAAACATAAGATGAGTGTAAGGGAAAATAAATAAGGTTGTTTTAACTAATATTCTTATTTTTAATGAGAAAACAAATTTGTACTAACTTATAAAAATCACTATTAGGGATTAGGTGATTGTAACATAGTTTTATTGGCTGCGTACATTGAACTGCACTATATGTCACGTACCATAAAAATTGTCATACCTCATTTATTTTTTGTTTGATCTAAATAAATAGGATATCGTTATATTTTCCTTTAAATTGTCTAAAAAACGTTAGTTTAGTAAAAGTGTTTTACAAATATTATTTTAAAAGTTGTTCTTATTTGAACATTTTGGATGGCCACCATTTTTAATTCCTACTTTAGAACATTTTGAAATGTTTTCATAAGTTGGCCTTACTATTAGTAAGGTGTACACCAAATTTCAAAATTTTACGTTTTCCGTTTTTTAAGAAAGAAATTAATTTTTGAAAAAAACAAAATGGCGGCTCTGTGAGTAACTGAGGACTTTAAATTCAGGTGATTTAAATTCAGCATAAGTGAACGTCACACAACACAAATATATTACAATATAAGCACGAAATGCACAAACATATTACAACTAAATTACCAAAGATTAGATGATCAATTTTGGTGAACCACGCTCACCTTCCTTAGACCAGAGGGATTCACAAAAGAATGCTAATTAATAAACTATGATTTAAATGTAATACTTAAATTTGCTCTTCGCCCAGAATCAATACCTCAAAAGGCTGTAGAGTTCTGAAATACCCTGTATATTAACTCAGTAGTGGAATAATTTAACTAGTAAAATTCATTTGGTAGCTACACTTTTTTAAATAGGGTTAAGTTAAGAATCAAGACTTTTTTACTGTCATAAGACTATGTACGTAGCATGGACAATTGCCATACAGGAGTAAAATAATGTGGTGAATATAATAAAATAAGCTACACTGTAGCAAAAATACTGTTCTTATCAGCAAAGTACTTCTGAATACTGTAGTATTCTTTGCTTATTAAGAATGACTTGAGTTTGATTAAACAGGGTGTTTCAAGAGAGATTAACACAACTTCAGGATATGATAATACAGTAGATATAAAAATAAGTAAAAAAGTTACTGTAAACATGTGGCCTATCTCACCTTGTTAAGTGTATGCAATGAATACAAAATAGAGTTTGTATTCATTGGTGTATGTCTGTCAGAATGTATTTTTTATAAAAAATATTTAATCTCAAACATGGTTTGAGCTAATAATTTGAAATTTGGTATATTTCCTAACCTAGTTAGGGGTACTTTAAAATAAAAAAGTAGCAAAAATTATCTTTATCAGTTTCAAAATGGCAGCCATAAGAAATGTTAAAATTTAAAAAACTTAAAAACCATGAAATAGGAAACCCTAAACAAGCATACATGAAAAAGTGCTTCACATAAGAACAGCTGATCAAACCAAAAATCAGTCTGACAGCTCATTTCTGTAAGACTATAAAGATTTAGATTTTGCAGTTTCAGCTCCCCAGATTGTAATTCCATAATTTAAGTGTGGATATGAACACACATAATATGCTGTACAAAGAACACTGGTGTCAGCAAACTTAGACAGTCTACGGGGGATAAATATACAACGATTGACCTTGCTAGATACTTTGGCCAGGTGCTAAGTTCGTTTGGGTGCAAGACTCAATTACACTTTCACCTAAATGTACACTAGACGCAGTGTCTATTGAGTTTTTAAGCTGGAATTCAATGGACTTAGTTTTATCTGTATTTGCAGAAAGATTGCTGCTAACCAGCGATTTTAAGATTTCCTGGCTGTTTTGTAAAAAACTGTTTATGTTTAGAGAAGTTTGATCAGCAATTAGACAAAGATTAACTCCAGGAACAATAGTATATGAATAATTCAAAAAGAGCAAAAAAAAGGATTTGTTTCAACACAAAGCCTCCAGATACACCACAAGAAACAGAAATCCTCATGATTTCCTGAATGAGATACCAAGGGCGGATTATAGGGGGGCGAAGGGGGTGAACACCCACCCCCCGAGTCATCAGGAAAAAAAATTAGTATCACAAAGCATATATTTGCTTTGTTCAAAATAAGGATTGATTGTGATACAGTATTTCTACAGCTCAAGAGAGTTTTCTATTTTCCACAATCTGTGATCAAGTATTATTTCAAATGTTTGTCCCCGAAAAATTTGGCTTTTTATAGCTTGTTTAGAAATAATAAAATGCTAATAAATGCCAAAAATGGTGTGGAGGTATACCCCACTTCGCAGACTGCTCACGTGCCCAGTCAAAACACCACTTCTTTATTTATATTCTTCTCTTTTATGCGTGTAATCTTATTATGTTCATATTTTTATTTTCTCATAGTTAAAATGCACATACTAGCCTATTAGTCTATTTTTAGAATTGAAATCGGAATCCCAGGCTGGTAACAACTAGGGATGTGCTAAATAAGCTTAAGCAGCTTAGAAGCAACAGCTTATTAAAGTAGCTCAGCTACTGAACAGTTGAGTGAGAATACCTGCTTTTTGGCAGCAGCTATCCCCGCCCAACAGTTACACAAAGCAGGTAGGCCTAGACCAAGAGCAGTGAACAGTACCAGCTTTTCTATATTAGTTCTAGTTGCTGTCTGCAGCTCTCTTGCACTGTTGCAATGCACTGTCATTATGCACGATATACTTTGAATTAAATGTTCTATTAATGTAAAAGTATACACAAATTTCATTAAACCTACCCCAAGAAATTTTATAGCCTTTACTTTGTAGATTTGTTTTAATTGTTTGATATTAATGTGTAATTATTCTATTTGATCTTATAATTTAATTAAAAGCAAGTTTAAAGCTGGCTAAACAATTTTCAGTCAACAACGGTATACAGAAACAACGTGTCAATATGTGTGATGTAGCTGAGCTAAACTGTTTTTAATAAGCAGCTTAGTGATGCCAACTGCTTCCAGGTAAGCTGCTTCTTTCAAACAGCAGTTTGGCACATCTCTAGTATCAACTTATAGGCTTGTTTCTAATACTCGCTAAATTTTTCTTTTCCCATGCTAACTCTATTAATGTGTTCCTTCTCTTTTATCCAAGCCATTGTGGCTTTGATGAAAACTGACTGATAGTACAATAGTAAATGTTCAAGGTCAAGTAAACTCAGATTTAATTTTGACTTTTCAGAGGGAACGCAGAGTTCTGTTGGTTTTAATAGTTTGCCCTTATTACGTATGTGAATTACTATAGTATCACATATAGTACCACACTATAGTGTGGTAGCTGCCATAACTGGGAAATCACAAATTTGTGATGGTCCAGCTACCAGGTTTATTGCTCGTTTAGAACTACCCAGGGGATACGTATAGCTTTAAAGGTTTACTATGGACGCAAACAACTTTATCCCCCTTCTGACAAACATGTGCTTTACAAGCTAAATGAAATTAAAAAGAGCCAATTAGCACTCCTGGAAGTCTACAGAAAGTTCACGGAGGAAGAGATAGATGGGCGATTTCTGCTATACCAGCAGGGAAAACAGCAAAGTGAAACAATAAATTAATTAAAACTGTCTACATTAAGATATTAGCTATAGACAATTTGCCAAAAGCATTTTTAAGCGTTCAAAGGTTTTGATGTTCTGAAGCCTGGCAAAGACACTGAACGAGTAGAAAGTTATCGCCCAATATATCTACTTAGTGTTTGTTATAAGTTGCTGGAAAGGCTGTTATACAACAGAATATCACCCATTATCGATTCTAATGTTCCAGTTTAGCAGCCTAATTTTCTCCCTGGCTGAAGTTGTATTGATCAGATCCTGGCTCTGACATCATTTATTGAGAGTGGGTTTGAAAAGAAGTTAAATCTCACAGCGGCTTATGACACAGTATGAAGCAAAGGTTTGTTATTAAAGTTCTACATCTTCCTTGTATTTTTAATACGTCGATGTACTAAAAAGTACTAAGTTTAATCTTCAAATCATTTTAATACGAAATTTAGCAAATGAATATAAATTTTGGTGCAGTTAATAATGATTAGCCAATTTACGTCAACTTTAGTATCAAAATAAATTGGGGAAACAGCTTCCTCGTCAATGAAAGACAATAAATGAATTTTCGTTAAAGAAGGGACAAAAAAAGCATTTATCATATGGTTTTTTTATTTCCGGCTCCAAAATATGCACTCCAAAGAGATAAAAATTACTACTGTAGCAATAAAAATGGTTATATATTTATTTATTGTATCCTTAATAAAAACATTATTCAAGTATAAATTACTATAAGCTGCTGACTTTAGGAATGAAAATCAAAACATTTTGAGACAGCTCTTAATTTTACCTATGATGGTAAAATACACATATAATTATTGTTAATTCTATTCTTCCTCCTTCAGCCTGCACGATCACTATAATCCTGCTAAATTAATTTCATGTTTTTAAGGAAAATAACAGTTTTAGAATAAATGCGAACCGCTTATATGATTTCATAACACATTCCATTTTCATAACCTCGCATTTCCCTCAGGTGGGGTGGGAAAGGAAAGGCACCAAGGCGCCTAGTCTCAGTCGCTGCGGTGCGAGCTATGTGACAGGTGCGCGCGTGCCGATTGTGGATTGTGTGCGTGTGTGTGTCTGGCGCCTTCTTTACTACAACCACTGGTACGTCTCAATGTGTTTATTTTGTCTCATGTATTTTGCAGGAACTGTGTAGCTCACTCTCTAATATAATTTATGTTTACTGATTTATCAACTTGTTATTGAGTAATTTTACTTTTCACCTATAATGATGTCCTTTTTAGCACTTATTTCTGATTTTTTAATAATTTAATGAAGTAGAATGTTTACATACCTTCTAGCAAAAGTAATAAACCTTCTTACAATCATATTGTGGTTATAATATGATATAAGGCATAAAAAATAATGTGTTCGTAAAATTATTAGGCCTATAATAAATCCTTTAAATTCAATGTTCCACCATATTTTCTAACGAACTTTTCACTTATTATTTTAAATAATATATTATTTTAACAAAGTTTTATTATTATCATTTTGAATAATGCAATTGTTATTTCTATTAGTTTTTGGATTATATTTAAAATAACTCTATAACCTATTTTTATGGCAAATTTATTTAGTATTTTATTTGTTTATTTTATTTTTTGCTGGCCGATAAACATAATATAGATATGAATGTTATTTAAATTCTCATTTAATCTACATATGTTTCTCGTGTTACAAGAATCTAATTTCATATGTACTATATAGGCTATATACATAAATAATTTAAAATCATTACGAAGTTTAGCTGGTCTAAAGAAAGTAGAATATTACTGAGTGACTATAAAATTAAAATATATATTCAATTTAATTAACAGTCGATGTTTTTGGTTTAAATACAAGCTGTACTCTTTGGTGGGAAAACAACTTGTTGCCTATTGTATCTGGAGGAACATGAAGATATTCCCATGATATTTAACAAACATATTATCTCCTTAAACAGTTTTAAAATGTCCCAGTTTTATCGATGTATTACTACATTAAAATAAAAAGCTATTTTCTATCAGCTTTTTGTACTAAATGCACTTTGAAAACAAGTTGCATCAATACTATTTTACAATTCACACGTTAAGTTTCCAACCATGTTTCAATTCTAGTAGCAAGCTCTATAGATGATGTTTCTATAATAGGCAGTTCCTCCCAATAAAGTTTATGATTATCAGAGGCAATCCAAACAGCAGCTGGTTATTCTTTACTCTGAGCACTTTTTGTTATCCTCTATAAACATGAGTCACACGTCTTATAATGTGTAGGTACGGTGCAATGTATATAAAGCTGAATCAATACAATAAAGTCATTTAACCCCAGTTCTTCACCAGATTATCTACAATCCCGTCTTAATGGGCACCATAAATGGGCAGTTGATACCTTGAACAGTTAATTTTCCCAATTCAGTTTGTATTAAATTAAGTAATTATTAAAATGCGAATTTAGCGATTACTTAATTGATAAATTCACATTTAAGATGCAGGTTTTAGCTCGTTTTACAGTAGTTTTAATACTGAATGTGTACATGAGACAAGTGGGGGGGGGGAGCTATAAATGAATTGAATTACACATCGTAGTTGAACGACAGTTGTCACATACCAGGGAGTTGTGTGTATTGTATGTGGGAGGTGTATTTACAAGTTGGGTTGATTAAAACCCATTTTTGTGCAAAGTGTCCGATTTATCAGACGCGGGATATTTTAGGTATGGTGCTGGTAATTTTATTTTTTTCAAGTGTTGTATTGGTAGATTTGCTTCATTGACAGTTTTGTGAACTCATTGAGCACATGGTTTAGTTTTGTTGACTGAATCTCACTTTCTCAGATACAATCACGGCAAGACCATTGTTTACAGTGACGCACGTAATGTAAGTTTCATATAAAATTTAAGAACCCGGCTCAGGAAGGGATAACTCCGTTTAACACAATTTTACAGGAAGTTTAAAAAACGTTTAAAAATACAATTTTTATACTAGAGCTTTTAAACTAGGCATGATGGTAGATTTACCTCTTTTAGGAACACTTTTTGAAATAAAAAACCTCATTTTGTGCATGTCAAAAATTACATTTTAGTAAGGACTGATCCCTTTTTCACCCCAAAATCCTATATAATGTTGTCATGTAATAGGAATATTAAAATAAATATTGAGTATTAGTATGTTTATTTGTATTAAAAATCCTAAAAATCAATTGTTATATTAATATTATTAAAAAATCAATAATTTATTCATTTAAATTTATCATTTAGTTAATTTACTAACTATTAGTCATATCCAATATTAGAGATGTTGTGTCCAATGCAATCGTCTTCTCTAAGGCTGTCATAGAACCAGATACAATCAGGTGAAACATTTTATAAATAGTATTCTATTTTTATTTATAAACACTACTAAGTTAGTAATAAAACGGTGAAGCCAACTGTTGGCTCCTGTTGCTACGCGGCTGGATAAATGGTGAACTATGTTTGGTGCAAGAGAGGGACAACTCCTGGAGCAGTCCTGTTTTTACCCCAAATGAACTCTGTTACAGCTCCATTTCCTTTATTTTGTGTGGACTATTGCTTGGAGCTGTCCCACTCTTGTAACGCTTAAAAGAGAACATTTTTAGCCATATATATTGTATAATAACTCTTTTTTTCTAATGGAGCTATGCCCTTTTTGCACCGAGGTCTTCAATTACTACTTAGAATGCACATAATATGTCCATACTATTTATTTATCTCTTAGCAACACAACAGACATAACTGATTACTTAAATGACTAAAAAACCACTATATAAGTGCTCGTGAGCTTTAAAATAGCAGTGTCCGACATTTCGGACGCCATGCAGTTGTACAACATGGCACCACGTAGTTTATATGTGCATATATTACTGTTTTTAACTCTACACATGAGTTTTACTATTAAATATCAATAATATTTTGAAAATAAAGTAAATTAGTGTTGATAATTTTATTACTTTACAATAAATACCTCTTTTGTAAAGATTTGTGAGAGCTTATAGCTATTGCCTTTATACCGTGTAGGCCTACCTATTTAGGGCAATACACGCTCGATTTAAGCTTAACTGGTACCAACACGTCAATCGTGTATTATATTGTAAATAAATAAAATATTATCGGATCCCATAAGGTAATAATAAAATTATGAGACCGCAAAGTCCGTCCACCTAGCGTACCAAGCAGTGACTAGTCTGTTACATCGTATTTCTTATACGACTGACAGTTTAGCTAATACTAGTCCGATTTAGCCTTACCGGTACCAAAATCTCAATCGTTTATTAGACTGTAAGTATATAAAATATTATCGGATCCCATAAGGTAATAATAAAATTACGAGACCGCAAAGTCCGTCCACCTAGCGTACCTAGCAGTGATTAGTCTGTTTCATCGCACTCCTTTTACGACCGATAGTTCAGCTAATGCAAGTCCGATTTAGGCCTAACTAGGACAAAATGTCAATTAGAGTAAGTATATAAAATATAACTACACCGAATACCAATAAATAATATTGTGCAAACGCACAGAAAAGGCAAAGTTCGTATGTACTAGGTGTTAAATAGGAATTCATTCAAAATGCTTCCAGCAATATCACAGTCGGCAAAGTTCGTATGTACTAAGTGTCGAATAGGAATTCGTCCAAAATGCTTCCAGCAATATCCACAGTCGGCAAAGTTTGTATGTACTAAGTGTCGAATAGGAATTCATCCAAAATGCTTCCAGCAATATCACAGTCGGCAAAGTTGATTTTTAGAATGATTATTAATTTACTATTATTATGTATTGTGTTATGATTGCAGCAAATTTTGGATTTGTATGCTTAGTGATGAACATATTTTAGCTTGTATGAATTGTTTTTAAATAGAAAAATGGAGATACCATTTTTTTTTATTTTGGTAAAATATATTTATTGATGAAGTTCTAAATTAAAAACCTATATGGTTTTCCATTATGTGAATACCAACAAGTAAAAATGTTACTTGTTTGTGTGAATAAAACTGAAAAGAAAGTACTCTGTATGCATAACGTCCGATTTATCGGGCACCCTGTGTTACATAAGTTTCTATAAGATTATTTTTCAAACTATTTTTCCTTTGTTTTGTATATAGTTTTATATTTATTTCACTAAAGAAATATTAAAATAAGTTAAAAAATACTTTATGGGCAGAGTCGCAGTGTGACATGTTTACACTATATATGCAGGCCTACACAAGAAACATTTCCTATATAGACGGTGATTTGCCATTGGCAGACTTGTTGTTTACTCCGCCAGGTAATCCCCTGGCCTGGCTTAATCCGTGAAAGTCTGTTGTCCTTTCGGCCACAGGAATAGCTTTCTTGATGGTTCTGATATTGGTTGCAGTGAGTGGTCTTTCCAACACCACTTCGTATACTCCCCCCCCCCCACACTTAACATGCTAAGTTATTCTGAACAAACGTTTCCAGGACCTCTCTTTCTATATAGGCTATTTTCTGAAGGAACCAACAAATTTGGGAGAGCCAGTGGGCGAGCGGTCTGAGGCGTCAGGACTTTTACTTGAGTTAGAGACAGCGTAGGTTAGAGTCCTGACCTCGACTGTTAGTTTATATAAATATTATTCACCTTGTACTGTAATGGTTCTCCCCCTTTCTCTGGCTGATAAGTGATGGGTAGAGTAACGTAAAAAAGGAGGAAATTCAGTGCTTTGCTAAATACACTACTACTTTACAAAGCAACCACATTAAAGTTGAGTTAACTATTGTGGATTATTGTGCATTATTGTGGACTATTGTGCGTCTATTGTGGACTATTTTTCGTCTATTGTGGACTATTTTGCGTCTATTGTGGACTATTGTGCGTCTATTGTGGAGTATTGTTCGTCTATTGTGGACAGTTGTGCGTCTTTTGTGGACTATTGTGCGTATATTGTAAACTATTGTGAAACATTTTACCACTATATTAATTATGCTACTATAAATGTTTTTACAGTAACCTAATGGTAGTCTTAACTGTTGAGCCCCATTAATTGTGATTTTATTATCCGTGACGTGGTGATATTCAGAATGTTCCGTTTAACAGAAGCTTGACAGTTCTTGAAGTATATATTCATAACTTTAAATTATATTTCGAATTGCATACATATGTTTACAAATCTAAACCCACATTACATGCAGATAAGTTTTAAAACTAACAAAATTATTTTCCCCTATTTATATTTTGGAAACTTTGTTGTTCATCAAAATGTTTCTGTGTTTGTTTTTCCTTCTACGCACATTACTCAATACAAAATAGTATTTTTTTTCCAAAAACAGTTCATATGACGCAATTACACTCTACACTAGTCCCCCGTTTTTATTGAAGATCGAGTAAGATCACAGTGCTTTTAAGAGAGGAGAGGTTAAATAAATTGCTCCTACAATTTATAGTGGTTTACAGCATCCCCGTATATCTGGCTGGTAGTCGCCCATTAATATCTCTACGATCGACATGTCAGTAATCATTAATAATAATAATAATAATGGTACTCAAATCTTTCTTTAATGTAACTATCAGCTTCAAGTGTGCCAACTGTCTGCACATTATCTGTCATATACCTAGGATCTTACGTCGTAAAGGTTTATTCGCATATTCATGAGTGAGCTTTCATAAACAATTTTCAAAACTGTTACATTCCCCAGTTTGAAAATCTGTCTATCCAAATCAGACTAGGAATAATTACAGCTTCAAAAGCCAATACAAATCAAGCAAGAAATTTGATTATAAAAATGTGCACTATTTTTAGGTTCACTTGAAAAAACTTTTTTTTCTATTCGTTTTTTATTCTAACAAAAAATATTATGTGTGTCAAATTTATTTAATGGGTAATATTGAAAAGTATAACAAAAATAATAATTTGAATCAAATCTAATCATTTGGTAAAATAAACTGCACTATCCAATTCTTTTAATTCCTTTATAAATGAGGCCTTTCGTTGCCAAACACAACCTCATCAGACTTTGCTAACGAAAAGTCTCATTAATAAAAAATTAAAATTATTTGTACCCTGCGGTTTATTTTAATAAATTTTAATGTTACAATAAGAAGAGCTCTCAAAAATTTTATTTTCAAATAACTACTTATATGATTTAAAGTTATATATAAAGGTTTAACTGTCCAGTTTTCACTTATAAGGTAATATATACAAAAACATTTTTAGAAAAATCCGTCAAAGCATTTATGATTTCCAGACGTTAAAATATTCATTAAAAACTGAATCACTGATAACTGTATTTACAAACACAAATAAAAGGATGGAAAAGATTATGATTGGTTATGTCAAAATATGAATAGCAAAAAATTTAATAATCAGATAAATAAAAACAAAATTATTTAGTTAACCAGTCGAAGGGAACGTTAACGCCGGTATACACTGAAGTGGTGGTCCGCTTGTTGGCCACACACATACGACTACAGAACGTATTAAACTAACTTAACTAGTCGAGTGGAACATTAACGCATGTATACACTAAAGTGGTGGTCCGCTTGTTGGCCACACACATACGACTACAGAACGTATTAAACTAACTTAACTAGTCGAGTGGAACATTAACGCATGTATACACTAAAGTGGTGGTCCGCTTGTTGGCCACACACATACGACTACAGAACGTATTAAACTGACTTAACTAGTCGAGTGGAACATTAACGCATATATACACTAAAGTGGTGGTCCGCTTGTTGGCCACACACATACGACTACAGAACGAATTAAACTGACTTAACCAGTCGAGTGGAACATTAACGCATATATACACTAAAGTGGTGGTCCGCTTGTTGGCCACACACATATGACTACAAAACGTATTAAACTAACTTAACCAGTCGAGTGGAACATTAACGCATATATACACTAAAGTGGTGGTCCGCTTGTTGGCCACACACATATGACTACAAAACGTATTAAACTAACTTAACCAGTCGAGTAAAACATTAACGCATATATACACTAAAGTGGTGGTCCGCTTGTTGGCCACACACATACGACTACAGAACGTATTAAACTGACTTAACTAGTCGAGTGGAACATTAACGCATGTATACACTAAAGTGGTGGTCCGCTTGTGGCCACACACATACGACTACAGAACGTATTAAACTAACTTAACTAGTCGAGTGGAACATTAACGCATGTATACACTAAAGTGGTGGTCCGCTTGTGGCCACACACATACGACTACAGAACGTATTAAACTAACTTAACCAGTCGAGTGGAAAATTAACGCATGTATACACTAAAGTGGTGGTCCGCTTGTTGGCCACACACATACGACTACAGAACGTATTAAACTGACTTAACTAGTCGAGTGGAACATTAACGCATGTATACACTAAAGTGGTGGTCCGCTTGTGGCCACACACATACGACTACAGAACGTATTAAACTAACTTAACCAGTCGAGTGGAACATTACCGCATGTATACACTAAAGTGGTGGTCCGCTTGTTGGCCACACACATACGACTACAGAACGTATTAAACTGACTTAACTAGTCGAGTGGAACATTAACGCATGTATACACTAAAGTGGTGGTCCGCTTGTTGGCCATACACATACGACTACAGAACGTATTAAACTGACTTAACCAGTCGAGTGGAACATTAACGCATGTATACACTAAAGTGGTGGTCCGCTTGTTGGCCACACACATACGACTACAGAACGTATTAAACTGACTTAACTAGTCGAGTGGAATATTAACGCATGTATACAGTAAAGTAGTGGTCCGCTTGTTGGCCACACACATACGACTACAGAACGTATTAAACTAACTTAACCAGTCGAGTGGAACATTAACGCATGTATACACTAAAGTGGTGGTCCGCTTGTTGGCCACACACATACGACTACAGAACGTATTAAACTGACTTAACTAGTCGAGTGGAACATTAACGCATGTATACAATAAAGTGGTGGTCCGCTTGTTGGCCACACACATATGACTACAAAACGTATTAAACTAACTTAACCAGTCGAGTGGAACATTAACGCATGTATACACTAAAGTGGTGGTCCGCTTGTTGGCCACACACATACGACTACAGAACGTATTAAACTGACTTAACTAGTCGAGTGGAACATTAACGCATGTATACAGTAAAGTAGTGGTCCGCTTGTTGGCCACACACATACGACTACAGAACGTATTAAACTGACTTAACCAGTCGAGTGGAACATTAACGCATGTATACACTAAAGTGGTGGTCCGCTTGTTGGCCACACACATACGACTACAGAACGTATTAAACTGACTTAACCAGTCGAGTGGAACATTAACGCATGTATACACTAAAGTGGTGGTCCGCTTGTTGGCCACACACATACGACTACAGAACGTATTAAACTGACTTAACCAGTCGAGTAAAACATTAACGCATATATACACTAAAGTGGTGGTCCGCTTGTTGGCCACACACATACGACTACAGAACGTATTAAACTGACTTAACTAGTCGAGTGGAACATTAACGCATGTATACACTAAAGTGGTGGTCCGCTTGTTGGCCACACACATACGACTACAGAACGTATTAAACTGACTTAACCAGTCGAGTGGAACATTAACGCAAGTATACACTAAAGTGGTGGTCCACTTGTTGGCCATACACATACGACTACAGAACGTATTAAACTGACTTAACCAGTCGAGTAAAACATTAACGCATATATACACTAAAGTGGTGGTCCGCTTGTTGGCCACACACATACGACTACAGAACGTATTAAACTGACTTAACTAGTCGAGTGGAATATTAACGCATGTATACAGTAAAGTAGTGGTCCGCTTGTTGGCCACACACATACGACTACAGAACGTATTAAACTGACTTAACCAGTCGAGTGGAACATTAACGCATGTATACACTAAAGTGGTGGTCCGCTTGTTGGCCATACACATACGACTACAGAACGTATTAAACTGACTTAACCAGTCGAGTAAAACATTAACGCATATATACACTAAAGTGGTGGTCCGCTTGTTGGCCACACACATACGACTACAGAACGTATTAAACTGACTTAACCAGTCGAGTAAAACATTAACGCATATATACACTAAAGTGGTGGTCCGCTTGTTGGCCACACACATACGACTACAGAACGTATTAAACTGACTTAACCAGTCGAGTGGAAACATTAACGCATGTATACACTAAAGTGGTGGTCCGCTTGTTGGCCACACACATACGACTACAGAACGTATTAAACTGACTTAACCAGTCGAGTGGAACATTAACGCATGTATACACTAAAGTGGTGGTCCGCTTGTTGGCCACACACATACGACTACAGAACGTATTAAACTGACTTAACCAGTCGAGTGAAACATTAACGCATGTATACACTAAAGTGGTGGTCCGCTTGTTGGCCACACACATACGACTACAGAACGTATTAAACTGACTTAACCAGTCGAGTGAACATTAACGCATGTATACACTAAAGTGGTGGTCCGCTTGTTGGCCACACACATGCGACTACAGAACGTATTAAACTGACTTAACCAGTCGAGTGGAACATTAATGCATGTATACACTGAAGTGGTGGTCCGCTTGTTGGCCATACACATACGAGTACAGTACGTACTAAACTGACTTAACCAGCCGAGGGGAACTTTAACACCGGTATACACTGAAGTGGTGGTCCGCTTGTTGGCCATACACATACGAGTACAGTACTTACTAAACTGACTTAACCAGTCGAAGGGAACTTTAACGCCGGTATACACTGAAGTGGTGGTCCGCTTGTTGGCCATACACATACGAGTACATACGTATTAAACTGACTTAACCAGTCGAGTGGAACATTAACGCCGGTATACACTGAAGTGGTGGTCCACTTGTTGGCCATACACATACGAGTACAGTATGTACTAAACTGACTTAATCAGCCGAGGGGAGCTTTAACACCGGTATACACTGAAGTAATGGTCCGCTTTTGGCCATACACGTACGAGTACAGTACGTACTAAACTGACTTAACCAGTCGAAGGGAACTTTAATGCCGGTATACACTGAAGTGGTGGTCCGCTTGTTGGCCATACACATACGAGTACAGTATGTACTAAACTGTCTTAACTAGTCGAAGGGAACTTTAACGCCGGTATACACTGAAGTGGTGGTCCGCTTGTTGGCCATACACATACGAGTACAGTACGTACTAAACTGACTTAACTAGTCGAAGGGACTTTTAACGCCGGTATACACTGAAGTGGTGGTCCACTTGTTGGCCATACACATACGAGTACAGTACGTACTAAACTGACTTAACTAGTCGAAGGGAACTTTAACGGCGGTATACACTGAAGTGGTGGTCCGCTTGTTGGCCATGCACATACGAGTACAGTACGTACTAAACTGACTTAACTAGTCGAAGGGAACTTTAACGGCGGTATACACTGAAGTGGTGGTCCGCTTGTTGGCCATACAACCAAAAACAGAAGTATATCCTAATTACTATCAAATATGTTATTCAGAACAAATCCACAAAATATGAAAAATATGTGACATAAACGTGACGAATCAATTAGACAGGAATTTAGTTATTGGCTATTTCAGACCCAAGGTTTATTTTAACTTTTGTTGCTACAAAAGTTTCTAAAAACAATTGAAATTGGAGTCCAAAACCGTATAAAAATCTTTATTTAATACAAATCCGATCACTTCATCAAAGTTAACATTTATGTAAAGGTAGTTTCTCTTAATAACATTGTATATTAGTATCTTGAACAGAAGTAAACAAACCAGAAACCTAATCATGTGTCCTGATGAAACTACTGTACTTTACTCCTACTAAAGTACAAAATGATGACACAAACGATGGGTTCTTGGATGCCTTTAATTGGAACTGTGTTTGTATTTTAAATTATGCTTGTTTGCGTTTGCTTCTTTAATTTTCCATTGCCATATTACATATTGTATGTTAAATAAGATAGGATAATTTGTACTTACTCAATAAATGCTTATAAGTACGTAATTTTATAAATATTTTTGGTTCGATTGTTGGCATCAACCCAAATGTAAAGGTTTACCAACGAAGTAATACACAACAAAACATTCAATTGATACTCTCAGAGGCGTTATGCGTTTATTTTAACGCTTATTTTAAGTACTCTCAAGAAGTAATAAAACAAAAGTAGACCATTCATATCTAAGTTTGACATGCAGGTTTTGTTTTCCTTATGAGTAACATTAATGTGACGATAAACAAATGTGCGACATATCGTTCAGCTTAAATGTTTATCTTTCGTAAAAAAAACCAACTAAATCGTGAATCTGTAGGAGGAAAATAAAAGAAGAGTTTTGGCAAGTGTTGATTACCCACCACTGGACGTCCTTGGTGAAGGGCGGGGCGGATCCACAAGAAATGTCAAGGGGGAATCGACCATCGAGGCTTGCAAAATATCCGAATAACTCATACGATGGGTAAAAACAGACACGCCCTTAATAACTCACAAATTAAGTAAAACATTAACAATAAATGCAAGGCATGTCCCTGAATATGGTTGATGCCACTGAGGACAGTCTTACGTCTGAATAACAAATACTGGGAATACGATCTTGTATTAGAATAATGACTGAATTTCACATCAGGTGTATTAAGTGTAGAATGATTAAGGACTATTTCTTCATCTCTATTATTTCCAATTCTAAAAAATATGAGAAAATAATTTTATCATTCTAGGTGGATATGTGGCCTACATTAAGGTTTTATTAAGGGTGACTAAGGATTGTGTATTAGTGATTTTTAAATATTATCAATCTGACTGTATTTTAAATTTAATTTAATTTTTATTTTTTTTTCTCAAGAAATGTAGGTAATAGTTTTAATCGAGAAAAAAACATGTAATTAACTTATCAGTATCACTACTTGGACTGGATAATCCACAATCACATTCCAAAATTGATAACCAATTAGTTTGATAACCAATTATTGTTCAACACCAGTAGTCATAGCTAAATCTCTTGACTAATTGTTGACCAAGTCTCTAAAATAATTTTAGTACAATAAAATGAAACAATAAATTCTGTTATCTATAAAAAGATACGAAAACTCAAACATTTAAACGATCTTAAATTCATATAAATCAAAAGAGTTTCATCGGTTTTATTGGTAATAAATACAACGATGTACCAGGATTAATTCTGAGTATATTAATTTGTACTTCTTTACAATTGTAAAATAAAACTATATATTTTTTAAAGAAACACTACAAGCTATAGTAAGTCTTTGACTTGTGTGTATTTGGTTTAGCGGTGGGGTGTACTTCTTGCGTTGAGCAATAACTTGGTTCACAACCTTTCTTTGGGAATGTGATTGTATAGTAACGAGTCCAAGTTAAATTATTAGTTTTTTTTTTAATGGCCCTCAATAGCCAAACTATTATGACTTGACTCCAGAGTGCTCTTACAACTAAAGCTGGCACTACGAAGAATTGGGAATGCTAGAACCAATGGCAGGACGATGTATCTTGCACTGTTGTCAAGTTTCAGCTCTGAAAGTGCACGTATATGTTCATCCCTATTGTTTCATACTGGGAATTTGTATTATGATCGTGAACTTTCTTGTTATTTATATTGTATTTTACAACTCTGTTTCCAATTGATTATAGATTATTCTTATCGCATTATGAAAAAACGCCAATGACCAATATATCATGGTGAGTATGGATTGCCTATTATTGTCATGAGTATGGATGGAAAAATTCAGTCATACTTATAAACTGACACCGATTGATATTTGTGTTGATTATTACAAGCCGATTGTCAAATTATCAACCAGCTATAGACCAACCACCTTGGGAAAAATCTGCGCAGAACCACAATTTCTGGGATGCGCCCAGCGTACTCAGATCAAATTGCCAGCGTAAAGGCTCAGTGGCTAAGGCTTTGGACTGTGGAAGGCAATGTACCAGGTTCGAATCTCCAACTGAGCTAATGCTCAGTACTTCACACGATTTATAAAGTTCACACTTAGACCTGCGTGCCAATGTGAACTTGTGAGGGAAGTTAAACTAATATGTAGAGAATATGAAAAAATAGAATTCTTACCCGACAACAGTGCTGGCCAATTATTTGTAAATACTGATCGCAAAATAAATATTTAACTTATTAAATAAGCTTACATATAATCAGTGTAGTAGTTTCTAAAGAGCCACTCAGGAATAAAATCGTAAAGCTCTTAAGAAAAACAAACGTTAAATTCCTTGGCATCAAACAGGATACTACAATAACAAATCAATATCTCGAATAAAAGTTGGGCAATGACCTGGATAAAACCACAGGATACGTAAATTTAGATTATCAAACAACAAAAAGCCACCCAAAAACCAGATCTGTATGATGTAATCCAATGACACAAGACACCGGTATAATATCATCAGGTTAGGCATTTGTTAGTCAAACAAGTAGAAACAAGAATATATGAAGGAGGTTTATAAATGTTGGGTAGGTACCCTTCCATAGTCGTTGTGTGAGGGGGAGGAGGTGTGGAAAGGAACAACTGTTAAGATGGGAGAGTAAGAGGAAAATGGATATAATGACAAAATTATTTATAAAATCTTCATCAGATAAAATCTAATTCAGCTTTACAGCATATTATTTCGCTCCAGAAAAAGTTAGAAAATATTCCATTAGTGGTACATTCTTAGATACCTGTTTGGGATTGTTCATCAAGAACTAATTGTAGATTGAGGAAGTGTGGGACTGGGTAACTCGTGACGGTCTCGACACGATTGTCTTAGCCGGAAACCTCACTTTCTGTGGCCGTCACCGAAACTTCGCATGGCCAAATCATTACAAGATTAATTGTCTTCTGTGCGTGATTTTTGTGCGATGATTTCTGCTTGGTTGCCTTTGCTCTGCTAATTTTCCATGGACTAATACCATCAGTTTCTATTGGAACACACGATTATGTAATACTTTTTGACACAGATGCTGTCAATGTACTAATATCTGCTATTGTTAATGATCTAGATTCTAAGAAGATCTAGAATCTTGGTATTTTTATTGACCTAACAAAGGTCTTTGATCTAGTAAACCATGATAGGCTTCTCAGAAAGATTTCCCTTCTAGGAGTCAGGGGTCCTGCTTATAGTTGGATTTTTACTTTCCTCAGAGAGCGAAGTGTACTCTGATGTATTACCTCCGTTGAGAGGCTAGTTCGTCAAGCGGCCACATTCTCTTTAACAAGTGTCAGCGGGGGTTGACAGGTAAAGCCGAGTTTGTTGAGTGGCAAAGTTGTCCAGTTTGTGGTTATACGCATAATATAAGTTTATTAAACTAATATTTATATCAATAGTAATATACAATAGTAATTCTATATTCTGAAAAGTAATAATCTTCAACTTTGTAAAGCTGAACGAAATATGTTGTAAAGAATATATATGTACTAACAAAAGTGTTGTACAGAGAAGTTATTCTTTTTTAATTGTTTTAATCTTTACTAAAGTGATGAGGCTAAAGATTAAACGTCATGGGCCGCCAAAATGTAAGCTTAGTAACATATTTGTACTTGACCAAATAATAAGTAAAAACACAATGTTTTTACTTATTATTTGTGTGTACTTTACTACGGTATCAAACATATTTTTAAGATGGTGAAATCATGGTAAAAATACTCTAATTTTCATCTGGTTATAAGAATGATTTTTATTACGTTGTAGTTAAACATGTTATTTCCGTATAAGAAACCAATCGCTCTGTTACGTTATAAAACAAATTCACCCTTAAATTGTATCAATCGACACCATTGTCTGATATTTACAACCAACGTGTCGAGACCAGTTGTGTTGTTAGTCATATGTGGTGTGTTTAACTACTAATTGATTACAAAATTGCATGGGTATCCCCTAGTTTTTAATAATGTTATTATGTTCAAATCGTGCAATAGCATTTATTGCTTAGCATAATTGTGAAGAATAGGCTTGAAGTGCAATAGGCTAATTCCTCACGAAATTACTAGTAGTAACTTAGACTGTGTGTTTCTAATATTACACACAGTGTGTCACAGGGATAAACGCACTTCCTGCGGTAATTTAACCACAACAGCCGTCAACAGAGAGCGCCAGTGACAACAAGGGAAATAAGTCATAATGATTACCTTCATATATTTACATTAATACAAATAAATACTATTCACAAATTCTCAGATAAACAAGTGGCTCTGATTTAATTTATTTGGAACAAACATCGTGAATGTTTATGGCTTTGCAGAGTAAAATATTGAAGTTGTAAAATATGAGATATTAAAAACACCCACATTAAAGTGAGTAGTCTATATATTTTTACTATGGTTTTACCATCCTAAATTTACATCTTGGTAGTGCATGCAGTTTTTAATTACCTATCTAGATAGCATCAGCACGTTAGTAAGAAATAAAAAAATTAAAAATATACTAACTGCTCTTCACAACATTTTCGTTAGTATATATAAATTCTTCCAGACTTTATCAAATATTTGTTTAAGAATACAATCAGTACTCTTAAGCTATCCATATCACAATTGATACAAGTATTAAACTTATATTGTGCCTATAACCACAAACTAGAAAACCTTGACGCTCAACAAACTCGGCTCATACCTGTCAACCCCCCCCCCCCTGACCCTGTTAATGAGATTGTGGCCGCTCAACGGAAGCAATGACTACAGATCTGTAATCATTGAAGGAAGACACCATTCGGATGCCATTTGTATGAAAGAATTGGTTCCTGAATGTTGTAACTTCTTTGAGCGCTGGCACTCATGTAGGGGTGCCTCAAGGATCTGTCTTGGGTCCATTCCTATTCCTCCTTTTTATAGATGACTTGCTAAAGGAGGTTCGACACTCTTTTTTTGCCTCTTTGGGGATGACACCTACATGGCTGTTGGGGCTCCTTCCTGACCAACACCAGTTTCAAGTAAAAGTATGAAATGAAATCAATAAGTTAATGGTTTCAGAAAATCTATCATACAATGAATACATAAAATATTCATCTTGTTAACTTCAGCATATTGAATTTGTCTCATCCGGTACACATTTCCTTGAGTGTTGATGGTTCTGTGTTACCTCAGTGCAATGAAATAACTCGTCTTCCTGAACGGCTTTCAAAACAGTCCAAAACGATGGATTTGATTGACCGACCAAGGCTTTGAATTTCCTGTTCCATGCCTCGGAATAGTTGTTGGTTTTGTCCTCGTCATTGAGAACACTGTGGTTCATGTTCCATACCTCAGGGGGGAACAGAGCTGGAGCGTTGCCTCCGATAATGTCGCTGACGTACGTCTGATCAAAGTACAACAGCACGTCACTTAATTGTAAAGGAGCACTTGACCAGATCAGCAGCATCCCCTGAAGTACGTCCTCCACCAGCAGGAATAATAGTGCATCAACCATACCACAATACATTTTGATGTAAGTATTCGTCCTATAAGCTCGTACAAGTCCACAAGACTGCACGTGCCTCCAGATACTCTGACACAGATGAAAAAAAACACCCTTTCACGTGTACTTCGGGACCCAAAACGACTCTTACGGCATTCATAGCAGCAGCCTCAAAATCCATCTTCACAGTGCCTCACCAAAACACCTTCGTCGAGCACTTTTTTTAACACTGCTTTTAATAATTGCTTTTTATACTGCTTTTAATACTGCGTTTATACTGCTTTTAATAACTCATATAAACTTTGTTTTTTGTGTGTTAAAAAGGCATAAACACACGTTAGAGTGAGGCCATTCTTCTTCGTCCGCAGGACATACAATTGTTCGAACACAGGCGAACTAACATTAAAAGTCCCATCCATGAACCAAAGTTTGGCCTCACCAAGAACTTTACAGCTTCAGTCGTCGCGAAATCTACGAAACGTTCCGACGCACATCCAGTGTCAAAGAATAAAAATGGTTGTGGTTCTTTCCCTCCTGTCGTGGGGGAAATATGACTTTTCAAATCCCTATTCATTACACTGAACTATAGTAAAAGTGAAAACCACCATTATAGATTATTAAATTGTATAATAATTAAATTAACATAGGAAGTAATTTTTCAGTTTTGTGGAAAAATGTTACACAATCCTCATTATAACTCATTAATCATTGTTATACATTTTTGTTACAGCGTTACATATTTTTTCGTATTTGTAGTGGAAAATGTACATTCTGCTTCAGGAGAAATGTGCTTATTGACTTTCTTTTCTTATTATTGTTAATCGCGCCAATGGAAAGCCACTATGTTTACTTTATAAATTTAATTACAATGCAACGTAGGTTGTTTAAAAAATAAAGTTTATGGCCGATTATCATTATTATTAAATGTAAGCATTAGATTAAAAATTCAAAATATTTCAAAACGTTATATAGCCGTTATGGACATAATTTTATTATAAATATTCAATAATGAAATTAGTAAATTAATCACACTGGAAGTAATCAGGATCTGTTTCAGACATCAAGTAACTGTAATGAGAGTCAGTGCTATTGCAGAATCAGTATACCTAATGCAAATATATATATGACTTTGTTAGGAAAAATGTTTCTGCCGATTGAGCAGTGGCATGTTACCACCCGGTTGTTTACCCTAAAATTCCCCATCCACTGCTGCCTTCCCTCCCTGTTCGGCAGTCTCACTTTCTCCTTTCCGCGAGTCAAAACTCCGCCTAGAGGAGCAACCAGTAAGGTTGACACTTTTATGACGGTCCTTACCTGACCTCCTACACCCGCCTTAGCCACAGAGCCACCAAGCCGGCAGTACTAATTTGGTACAGCACTTTGGTACTGTATATTAGGCCAAAACCTCCGGTAAAATATGATAGAAATGTACTTATCATTCATTAATTATACGGAAATTTACAATACAGAATATCTTACAGGACTATGGAAGTAGAGCATTGTAGAGCGATATAACCTTAGAAAACATTGTGGCCCACAGTAGAAAGCACTAACACAATCCCTACTATCAACTTTGCAACATCAGCGTCTTGTATAATGTATCTATATACAAGTAATATAACAGCCCATTCTTTATAGGTTGACTAAGAATACCTTCTGTTATTAATGCTATTGTATTAACTTGGGCCAGCTTTATCAAAATAGGTATATACTTTAACGCTCAAAACACTGGCAACTAATATTAAGGTAGATTTGTGTGAATGCCCTCCTTGTATGTATGTTTGTGTGTATTTATTGTTATGAATGATTGTTTAAATTAAAGCCTTAGGTTAATTAATTTTAATACTGACGTTTGCGATACAATGTTGTTCATGCAATAAAGGATTTATTATTATTATTATTATTCATTATTATCATTATTATTAAAAATCGACAAATATTTATATTTTGTTTAAATATATCCCTTTATATTTACTATTAGTTGATATTTTTATAACAAAATCAGTTAAGAAAAAGAAAAATCGTATGAACTAATCTTGCATAGAATAAAAAATATTCCAGAACAAGAAAGTGTGTATACCTGGAGAAATCTGTAATCCTCGATCACATTCCAAGACCAAGGTTGTGCACCAGCTCTTGCTCAACGCAAGCAGTACATACCACCGTTTAAGTCTCTGTAATCGCGATCTGTTTACCCTCAGCCCGATATATCGTTACTTCTAACAGAAAACAATGTATCCTAAACATTTCTAACTCAGTCTTTAACCGTAGTCTTGTATTGTATCGTCGAGATACATATCCAAGGGGAAGTCTTAAGTACTAAACATAGGTTGGTTTTAAAATGAAATATAATCCTATCATCTTCAGTTTACGTATTTTTTAGTAAATGTTCAACATCTCAAACAAAACCGAAAAAATACCTTCTCTTAACCGTTCAATATAAGAATACAAGATGAAGAAACAGCTGATTGCAAACAAACGGAATGTGTTATCAATTGAATGAATGTAACAGCATTGTGGATAGAATGCAACGAATAGATTCACTGGCTCGTGACGACTTCTTTCCCCGTAATTAAACTAGCGTCATGTTTATTCATTAATTTTTCGTTAGTTGTATAAGACTTCATTATTAATCTACAAACATGTAACAGTTGTTTTACAACTTTTGCATGACGAATATAAATAGTGTGTTTTAAAAATACCATATGAAATTTATCCAGTTTTATGTGTTGTCTAGATATAGGTATGTAATATATGTTATATATTATATTACATGTGTATTATAATAATATATGTAATTTTTTTACACAACCTCTTAATATTTATAATCAAAGAACGACGCAATCACTAATCGCAAAATCTTCATTATTAAGGCGCCGATCGTCAAGATATGGGTAAATGTGAGCAGAGAATGAGTGTAGATGAAGTAGTGCAGTCTGAGGTCAACTAAGGTCAACCGTTCCTAAAAAAGATTTATTTATTAATAGTTCAATAGCTATGGCAACTATGGGATCTACAGAGTTACATGGAATCCGAACCACGTAGTGTTGGTCTGATTTTCAGCTAACTGACAAGCCTGACACTCAGTTCTCATTCCAAAATAATCTTTAGATTATCCTGAAAATTATAATCTGAGCAGTTATAAATTGTAGACTGCTGTAAATGTAGACCAATGATTTTATTACATACATAAGATACAAGCCAGCTGACTGAAGAAATATTAATCGTAATTTCAGATATAGCCCAAAATTTAATTGTTGATTTGTATGTATTTTAAATGGATTCTTTTTAAAATCCATGTGATTTGAGAACAATAAACAAATTTAACCACCACCAATGCACTAAGAATTGATAGTGTTCAAAACGCTACTACTGGTCAATACTACTTTACGTGTATGAGTGAGCGGATGTAGTACTGACACATTGTATAACATTACAAAATTTGAATAAAATAAGAGTGGTAAAAAACTAAGTTTTACTATACACCTCTCTATCCACTCATCTATTATACCCTTATTAGCCTTTCAAAAATATTTTACCTTGTAAGAAATAATACGTAACCTATATAAGTTAAGTGCCATTTTCGTTGTATAAAAAACCCACTCCTAACTCTAAAGCTTCATTAAATCTTAGCAAACATATTTTGGGTGTGTTCGAACTCCTTTTCTTGCAGCTACTTGTGATCTAATTAGGCCCAAAACTATGTCTTTTATCATATTCCCGGAGGTGATTTTCTTGCTAACAAAATAAACAAATTTTGGTGGTTATACTTTTAGTATTCCCACTCCCTTATCTACAACAACATGGGGGTTTATAATACTTTTAGTATCCCCACTCCCTTATCTACCACAACATGGGGGTTTATAATACTTTTAGTATCACCACTCCGTTATCTACCACAACATTGGGAGTTTCTAATACTTTTAGTATCTCCACTCCCTTAACTACCACAACATGGGGAGTTTCTAAAACTTTTAGTATCCCCACTTCCTTATCTACCACACCATGAGGGGTTTCTAATACTTTTAGTATCACCACTCAGTTACCTACCACAACATTGGGAGTCTATAATACTGTTAGTATCCCCACTCCCTTATCTACCATACAATGAGGGGTTTATAATACTTTTAGTATTACCACTCCCTTAACTACCACAACATGGGGAGTTTCTAAAACTTTTAGTATCCCCACTTCCTTATCTACCACACCATGAGGGGTTTCTAATACTTTTAGTATCACCACTCAGTTACCTACCACAACATTGGGAGTCTATAATACTGTTAGTATCCCCACTCCCTTATCTACCATACAATGAGGGGTTTATAATACTTTTAGTATCACCACTCCCTTATTTACCACACCATGAGAAGTTTATAATACTTTTAGTATCACCACTCCGTTATCTACCACAACATTGGGAGTTTCTAATACTTTTACTATCCCCACTCCCTTGTCTACCATACCATGAGGGGTTTATAATACTTTTAGTATCACCACTCCCTTATTTACCACACCATGAGAAGTTTATAATACTTTTAGTATCACCACTCCGTTATCTAGCACAACATTGGGAGTTTCTAATACTTTTACTATCCCCACTCCCTTATCTACCACACCATGAGGGGTTTATAATACTTTTAGTATCACGACTCCCTTATCTACCACAACATTGGGAGTTTCTAATACTTTTACTATCCCCACTCCCTTATCTACCACACCATGAGGGGTTTATAATACTTTTAGTATCCCCACTCCCTTATCTACCACACCATGAGGGGTTTATAATACTTTTAGTATCACCACTCCCTTATTTACCACACCATGAGCGGTTTATAATACTTTTAGTATCCCCACTCCCTTACCTACCACAACATGGGGGTTTATAATACTTTTAGTATCACCGATCCGTTATCTACCACAACTTTGAGAATCTAATACTTTTAGTATCACCACTACGTTATCTTCCACAACATTGAGAGTTTCTAATACTTTTAGTATCCCCACTCCGTTATCTACCACAACATTGGGAGTTTCTAATACTTTTAGTATCACCACTCCCTTAACTACCACAACATGGGGAGTTTCTAAAACTTTTAGTATCCCCACTTCCTTATCTACCACACCATGAGGGGTTTCTAATACTTTTAGTATCACCACTCCGTTATCTACCACAACATTGGGAGTTTCTAATACTGTTAGTATCCCCACTCCCTTATCTACCAAACCATGAGGGGTTTATAATACTTTTAGTATCACCACTCCGTTATCTACCACAACATTGGGAGTTTCTAATACTTTTAGTATCCCCACTCCCTTGTCTGCCACACCATGAGGGGTTTCTAATACTTTTAGTATCACCAATCCGTTATCTACCACAACATTGGGAGTTTATAATACTTTTACTATCCCCACTCACTTATCTACCACACCATAAGGGGTTTATAATACTTTAGTATCACCACTCCCTTATTTACCACACACATGAGGGGTTTATAATACTTTTAGTATCACCAATCCGTTATCTACCACAACATTGGGAGTTTCTAATACTTTTAGTATCTCCATTTCCATAACTACCACAACATGAGGGATTTCTAATATTTTAGTATCTCCACTCCCTTATCTACCACAACATTGGGAGTTTCTAATACTTTTAGTATCCTCACTCCCTTGTCTACCACACTATGAGGGGTTTCTAATACTTTTAGTATCACCACTCAGTTACCTACCACAACATTGGGAGTTTCTAATACTGTTAGTATCCCCACTACGTTATCTAGCACACCATGAGGGGTTTATAATACTTTTAGTATCACCACTCCGTTATTTACCACAACATTGGGAGTTTCTAATACTGTTAGTATCCCCACTCCCTTATCTACCACACAATGAGGGGATTATAATACTTATAGTATTACCACTCCGTTATCTACCACAACATTGGGAGTTTCTAATACTGTTAGTATCCCCACTCCCTTATCTACCAAACCATGAGGGGTTTATATTACTTTTAGTATCACCACTCCGTTATCTACCACAACATAGGGAGTTTCTAATACTTTTAGTATCCCCACTCCCTTATCTACCACACCATGAGGGGTTTATAATACTTTTAGTATTACCACTCCGTTATCTACCACAACATTGGGAGTTTCTAATATTTTAGTATCTCCACTCCCTTATCTACCACAACATTGGGAGTTTCTAATACTTTTAGTATCCCCACTCCCTTATCTACCACACCATGAGGGGTTCATAATATTTTTAGTATTACCACTCCGTTATCTACTGCAACATTAGGAGTTTCTAATACTTTTAGTATCCCCACTCCCTTATCTACCACACCATGAGGGGTTTATAATACGTTTATTATCACCACTCCCTTATTTACCACAACATGAGGGGTTTATAATACTTTTAGTATCACCACTCCCTTATTTACCACACCATGAGTGGTTTATAATACTTTTAGTATCACCACTCCCTTATTTACCACACCATGAGTGGTTTATAATACTTTTAGTATCACCACTCTCTTATCTACCACAACATTGGGAGTTTCTAATACTTTTAGTATCTCCATTTCCTTAACTACCACAACATGAGGGATTTCTAATATTTTAGTATCCCCACTCCCTTGTCTACCACACTATGAGGGGTTTCTAATACTTTTAGTATCACCACTCCGTTATCTACCACAACATTGGGAGTTTATAATACTTTTATTATTCCCACTCCCTCATCTACCACACCATGAGGGGTTTATAATACTTTTAGTATTACCACTCCGTTATCTACCACAACATTGGGAGTTTCTAATACTGTTAGTATCCCCACTCCCTTATCTACCAAACCATGAGGGGTTTATAATACTTTTAGTATCACCACTCCGTTATCTACCACAACATTGGGAGTTTCTAATACTTTTAGTATCCCCACTCCCATTTTTTACCACACCATGAGGGATTTATAATATTTTAGTATCTCCACTCCCTTATCTACTACAACATTGGGAGTTTCTAATACTTTTAGTATCCCCACTCCCTTGTCTGCCACACCATGAGGGTTTCTAATACCTTTAGTATCACCAATCCGTTATCTACCACAACATTGGGAGTTTATAATACTTTTAGTATCCCCACTCCCTTGTCTGCCACACTATGAGGAGTTTATAATACTTTTAGTATCCCCACTCCCTTGTCTGCCACACTATGAGGAGTTTCTAATACTTTTAGTATCCCCACTCCCTTGTCTGCCACACCATGAGGAATTTATAATATTTTAGTATCACCACTCCGTTATCTACCACAACATGGGGATTTATAATACTTTTTATTCGTATTTCCAATATTATTACATAAATTCACAATGACCTGGATTCTTCCAGGGTTGCACATTTTACTTACCTTGATATGGATGTCTGCTGTTCATACCACATTCCTGAGTAGTCATGTCTTAGTCAGTCGGCAATACTGTTTGAGATGAATCTGTTACAAGGACCTATGATTGATGATTCTAGCCAAGTTAATGTAACTGAGTCAATGGCTTTCATTACACGACGATTTCTAACCTGACCTTTGGCTGCAAACCAGTTGTAAGCCGATTACTACATTCCCGGTAGACTCCAACGTATTCTGTCGGTGTCAGTCGGTGAATTATTAATAAATCAATGCAACGTATCTATAATTCATCTTCAGTTTTTCCATTTTTTCTTAAGATCCATTATTTATCATTCTTTTCCTTCACTTTGTTATTTTATTATTGACAGTTAAAATATAATTTTTCCATTATTTCTCCCCACCTCTTCTACCCGTATGTGTCTACAGCCTTTGTATTGCTACGGGGTGGTTCTCTACGCTTCCTTGCCCTTTCTTACATGGTTCTTTCTAAACCATCCCATCAATATAAAAGCACAGCCTGTTGCCGTTCTTCTAGAAAACAAAGCTTTAGTCTAAAAACCCTACATGTCTACATGAGTTAGTAAATGGCCTTCAATATCTTGCAAAGAAAAGCAAATTAGAAAAGCTTTTGAGTTACTCGTAAATTTACAATTTTTTATCATCTATTTGAGATAAAATAATTATATTTTAATGTTAATGTTATGGCAAAATAACATTTTAGGGGCTGTTTCTACCCCTTAGTCATGGAATTTGAGAAGTCCTTTCTTAGAGTGTCTCTACGATACAAAAACTAACTTCTCTCCAAAATTTAATCGAATCTGTTCAGTGATTCTGGAGATTTAGTGATGAGCGAGTACCTCTATTTATTTATTTATTTTTTACTATACATAGAATATACAGAGTTATATATATTACTATAATATCCATTCATATCTATATCCAGATATACCTACAATATATCAAATTTTTCGAGGTTATTTGAAATTTTACACTTTTTAGCATGTATACATTTCTTAGGATCTGTTTCAAACACACTACTTATATTCATCCTGCAAATTGAGTTCTAATTTTAAAACAACTGTTACCTGTTCGTAGATGAATAATGAATTCTTATACAACGAATGCAAAATAAATTAGTAATTGGTTTTATAAACACGCCATTAATTTAATTACGGGGAAAGAAGTCGTCACGAGCCAGTGAATCTGTTCGTTGCATTCTACCCACAGTGCTGTTACATTCATTCAGTTGATAATGCATTCCGTTTTTTGCAATCAGCTGTTTCTTCATCTTGTGTTCTAAACAGGTCTCATTTGTGGTTTCCTCTTTGTGATTAACGACACCTTGTCTAGTCATTTTTGACGGTATAAATATTTAATTTATCATTAGTATACGTTTAGCTGCATTATCATATGGAACGTTTGTGTTAATAAAAAGTAAAGTGTAATACTTTAAAAATATTAATTTAATTAATACAACAACAACAAATGATGTTTTATTTTTTTAGTCATGCTTACACTTTCAGTTTATTTATTGAACTTTATTTTCAAATACTACCAATAATTATTGATTTGGGTTTTATACTTATTTTCAAAGTTTAAAAGAGTTCATTTACCCTTGAATATTTTGTGTGGTATATTTCGAATAATATATTTTTTCTTGGCAGTTATTCACTTTTTCCATTTGTTATTGCTTTTATTTTAGTAAATATGTTTTATTCTATTTATTTGTGATTGCTCTATTTTCATTGTTTTGTTGTAGTTTTTAGTTTATTCATTTGTAAAGACTTCTTTTATTATTTTTTTTTCTTCAAACGTATCTACGATATGAATGTTTTATTATAATTTCGTATTATTTTTATATAATGTTTTTTGACATAAATTAGAATAGATACATAAAGTATACTACGAGTTGTAATATAATACATGAATCTGTGCAAACAACAAAAATTACCTTTGGCTAATTTGTTTTTTTTCTATGTACCTTTTTTAACTTTATACCATCACAATATTTAAAGTGCAATATTAAAAAAGCGCTTATTTTCTAAAAATGGAAAAAATTCGTTCGATAACTTTTCATTTCAGAAGTACATCAGGAGCGTACCTTAGCTATCGATTGTAAATAAAATATATGAATTATAGAAGTTTCAATACATGTTCACTAACCACTGGCTCCAGTGATTAAGGAAAACGTTGTGACAAACAATTCTAAAAGAAAACACCTCAGGGCCTATTTGTTTCGTTAAGAGTGGCCAAACAGTAATTCCAGTATAAGGAAAACTACTTTTGAGCTTAGTTCACTGAATATCATGTTACATTTTACGCCAGATTATTTTTCATATCCCTGCTGTAAGATAACGAAAAATAATAACTTAAAGGATCAAATTCACTATCAAAAACAGCTGTTATTTGTGCAGTATGATATAGAAAATGTTGGTACTCTCCAAATTTAACAACACACATTATGTATGCTAAGAAAATAGGCTGATTTTCAGTTATTTTTAATTCAAATCTATATTTTGGAAATCGTTTCAACAAAAATGTATATAGGTGACTCAAAAGGAAGATGGCTCACTAAGAGAATGAAACACGTACATGGAGGGAGTCACACATTGAAGGCATTATTTGTTCTTCTCAGTATTGCATAATTTCATAAGACAGAAGATACTTAAACATGTGTATATTCATAATAATAATATATTTATTTTTTACACAACACGCTTAAAATAATAATACAAAATGCAACATTACATTAGTAGGCCTAAAATATTCTGTAACAAATACAATAGAAACATACATAATAAATAAAAGAAAATTTTAATGTTCTTAAAATAAATAACAAGTCTGATATTTATATTGGATAAATTTTAGGTATTGTGTTTGCATTTCATCTTATTTTTTACGCCCAAAAATCAGTTGTTACTTTTGTTCAGTTAAGTTTAGCTGAACCAATCAACTGATGCTCCTAAGAATTTGGTTTTTATATTTCAAAGTTTAAAAGAGTTCATTTACCCTTGAATATTTTGTGTGGTATATTTCGAATTATATATATTTTTTCTTGGCAGCTATTAACTTTTTTCATTTTTTATTGCTTTTATTTCAGTTAATATGTTTTATTCCATTTATTTGTGATTGCTCTATTTTTATTTTGTTGTTGTCGTTTTTACTGACTCAAGATGATAGTAAAAAGAAGTCATATTGAGAAAATGTTGATTGATACATAATTTTTAAAATTTAATAAGTACGACTCCTACTGTCAGTTTAAAAATTCAATGTACTCGAATTTTAACCTCTGCTATAAATATATCACTACTTAAATTACATTTTTTAAAATTTTAGTTGGGTGTACAATATTTTACAAGGACATTGTTTTTATCAAAGTAAACATTTTAGACCTTGCATACTAGAAATCCTATTTTCTTAAAATTCATTTGAATGCTCTAACCTTTATGGCTTTGTTTAAAATATTTGGTGTAAAACTCGTAAACATGTACTTAAAATTGCTGTTTTTTTTATCTTACAACCATAATAAATAAATGTTTATCACTATAAATTAATAACTTATAATGTAAGGTTCTAAATTAAATTAACTAAAATTTGGTATGTGATTTTTAAGAATTAAATTAATAAGAGATTTATTCCAGAGGTTCAAACTCGAGTACATTGTATTTTGCAACCAACTGTAATTACTTATCGACATTTTTCTATTATAATACATTTTCATTTATTTATAGTAGTGTTTATAAGTGAAAGTGTTTTATAACATTAAAAATTCAATTCCTTTAAGTATTTATTAGAGTCTTTAAATAATACATCAGTCAAATTGATCCTATAAAAAATAAAAATTTAGATATTACTTTAGCCTTGTTCTTATTTGCAGAGTATACAGACGCGCCTAAAGTCAACGTGCAGTTTGGTGGTGTGCACCACTTGGCTAACGAATCATTATAGCAGAGTACACAGTGGCGCTTGAACTCAACGTGCAGTTTGGCGGTGTGCACCATTTGGCTAACGAATCATTATAGCAGAGTACACAGTGGTGCTTGAACTCAACGTGCAGTTTGGCGGTGTGCACCATTTGGCTAACGAATCATTATAGCAGAGTACACAGTGGTGCTTGAACTCAACGTGCAGTTTGGCGGTGTGCACCATTTGGCTAACGAATCATTATAGCAGAGTACACAGTGGCGCTTGAACTCAACGTGCAGTTTGGCGGTGTGCACCATTTGGCTAACGAATCATTATAGCAGAGTACACAGTGGTGCTTGAACTCAACGTGCAGTTTGGCGGTGTGCACCACTTGGCTAACGAATCATTATAGCAGAGTACACAGCGGCGCTTGAACTCAACGTGCAGTTTGGCGGTGTGCACCACTTGGCTAACGAATCATTATAGCAGAGTACACAGCGGCGCTTGAACTCAACGTGCAGTTTGGTGGTGTGCACCACTTGGCTAACGAATCATTATAGCAGAGTACACAGCGGCGCTTGAACTCAACGTGCAGTTTGGCGGTGTGCACCACTTGGCAACGAATCATTATAGCAGAGTACACAGTGGTGCTTGAACTCAACGTGCAGTTTGGCGGTGTGCACCATTTGGCTAACGAATCATTATAGCAGAGTACACAGTGGCGCTTGAACTCAACGTGCAGTTTGGCGGTGTGCACCACTTGGCTAACGAATCATTATAGCAGAGTACACAGTGGCGCTTGAACTCAACGTGCAGTTTGGCGGTGTGCACCACTTGGCTAACGAATCATTATAGCAGAGTTCACAGCGGCGCTTGAACTCAACGTGCAGTTTGGTGGTGTGCACCACTTGGCTAACGAATCATTATAGCAGAGTACACAGTGGCGCTTGAACTCAACGTGCAGTTTGGCGGTGTGCACCACTTGGCTAACGAATCATTATAGCAGAGTTCACAGCGGCGCTTGAACTCAACGTGCAGTTTGGCGGTGTGCACCACTTGGCTAACGAATCATTATAGCAGAGTACACAGCGGCGCTTGAACTCAACGTGCAGTTTGGTGGTGTGCACCACTTGGCTAACGAATCATTATAGCAGAGTACATAGCGGCACTTGAACTCAACGTGCAGTTTGGCGGTGTGCACCACTTGGCTACTGAATCATCATAGCAGAGTACACAGTGGCGCTTGAACTCAACGTGCAGTTTGGCGGTGTGCACCACTTGGCTAACGAATCATTATAGCAGAGTTCACAGCGGCGCTTGAACTCAACGTGCAGTTTGGCGGTGTGCACCACTTGGCTAACGAATCATTATAGCAGAGTACACAGCGGCGCTTGAACTCAACGTGCAGTTTGGCGGTGTGCACCACTTGGCTAACGAATCATTATAGCAGAGTACACAGTGGCGCTTGAAGTCAACGTGCAGTTTGGTGGTGTGCACCACTTGGCTAACGAATAATTAAAGCAGAGTACACAGCGGCGCTTGAACTCAACGTGCAGTTTGGCGGTGTGCACCACTTGGCTACTGAATCATTATAGCAGAGTACACAGCGGCGCTTGAAGTCAACGTGCAGTTCGGCGGTGTGCACCACTTGGCTAACGAATCATTATAGCAGAGTACACAGTGGCGCTTGAACTCAACGTGCAGTTTGGCGGTGTGCACCATTTGGCTAACGAATCATTATAGCAGAGTACAAGCGGCGCTTAAAATCAACTTGCAGTTTGGTGGTGTGCACCACTTGGCTAACGAATCATTACAGTCCGTGTTAGACCGGTTCACCTCGCCTTCCCTTCCTGGACACTTACGTAACCAAGGGAAAGTCATGTGCTCTAAATACTACATTAAATAATTCGTTTTTAATGTTTTATTTTTCTTTTAATTAAACTGTGTGTTTTAAAATTCAATGTACTCGAGTTTGAACCTTTGGTATAAATCTAATATTAATTCAATTTCTAAAAATGTTGTACGGAGTATTAGCTAATTCAATACTGTGTCTCACAATACAAATTACAAATTTTAATTTTTTGGGTTTATAATAATTACAAGGACATTATTTTGATCAAAGTAAAAATTCTATGAACCAAGCATAATATAACAATCATTTTCTCAATGGGCATTTACGATTTGAATGTTCTAACCCTTGTATTTTACATTTTGCGAGCAATATTTAGTAATTTATTGCTTTTACTTATCATGCAGTGTACTATACCAGCAAGTGTACTATAATAGTTTTATCATTCTTAAATATATCACTGGTTTTATTTATTATTGTTTTATAATTTTTTATTTGTATTTTAGAGCAAGGCATTTATTTGTCATAATTATAATCGTACCTTTATTGCCGTCCAGCGAATTGTACATGCATTGACAATGTCACTGTATATAATCTAAAGTCTTATATAAAAGAACATGCGTCATTCATAATATTACAACCTAAATCACTACAAGTCAAGATCGCTAAGGTGAAAGTACAAGTACATACAATCTAAAGAATAAAAGGCTTTAATTTTCAACCATTTAGTTAAACATGTTTAAAATGCTTGCTGTTATAGCTGTGGCAGGTACCTTATTAAACACCTTTATTTATGTGTTTGTTGTGTTGTACTTAGTCTAACATTCCTTAAATCTATGTTGTTCTGAATCCTGGTGTTGTGCGAATGTATCTTATCTTGTATATGTATGTGCGAATGTATAGAATCTGACTTCTCAAATTAGACAAAAACCAATGACTGCAAAATAAAAATCAAAGGAAGCGTGAGTATTTAAAAACTTACAAAATGTCACTTACGTGAATCTGTGGATTTAATACTCATATTGCTACGGATAGCATTCTTTTGTGATTTTAAAACTACTTTAGTTTCATATAAGTTCCCCCCAGAGAATTGTACCATAAGAAATGTGGGAGTGAAACAGTTCATAGTAAGCCGTAATCAGCAGATTACGACTAACACACAACCTTAACTTCCTTAGGCAAAATACAACCCTTGACAGACGAGAGCAAAGAGAGTTAGTATGGGCTTTCCAACTAAGCCCTGGGTCCAGAGTAATGCCAAGCAACTATAGTTAATGTCTATAGTTATCTATTTATATGTATCACTTACATTTCAATAATATAACTGGCCATGCCATTCCATCTTCCACCAAATATAACTAGCCATGCCATTCCATCTTCCACCAAATATTTATCCATGTTTCACCCTCTCAGTGAAATTCCTGCTAAATTTCCCAACATCAATAGAACATTTTAAGTTTAGTCACATTAGTGCTTTACTACTTAAACGTTTAGTGTATAATTGCCCTACTTTGACAAGGTAATGAGTTCAGTAGTAAAAATATTCCCAGCTTTACAGTAGTTTTTCATTTCAGCTATCAAAAGAATTATCTTAATCCAGTTTTCTACTTGCAAGATTTAGTCAATGCATCGTATTCACTTGCAATTTCATTGTCATGTCAATTTGCCAGGTCATAAATATAATAGTTTTTTAATTATCACAATACGCGAGAACACGATAATATTAAGATATCAAAGTGCAAATATACTATGTTTAAATGGAGGTTAGAGTAAAGACAGAAACTCTAATTTGTGCTTCTCATCTTATTTTACCATGACGTTAGGAAGTGATTAACGTTCCGAAATGTGTACCCTACCTGTGACCTTCATATTCAATTTATTTCAACATATTTTTAATGTTTACCATTGTTATGCCCATCGACTTTAGTTCTCTACAACAATTACTAACGAATTATCTGGGTATATGCAGATTTGTTACAAATCTTTCTATTATTTTATTAATAATAACAATTCAAGTATTATGTCAAGAACTCGGGTCCCGACGGGGTCAGTTGTCAGGGCTATCTCCGGAAGACTTGAGGTGTAATTATTCCAACCACCACTTTGGGAAATAAGCTCTGGAGGGGATTAGACGCTAGAGTCTATTATTATTATTAGATTCAAATAATATCGGAGTTGGACCATTATAATTAATAGAAGGGTTGAGAAGAGGATTTACGGTACACCGATCATTGTTCCCACATTAATTATAAACTTTCCCTGAGTACACTCACAAATAATCGCTCTGTGTAACTAGGTTCATTGATTTAACTATGTTTACTTTTCCCGTACATAGATCTTACCCAATTTACACCAACAAATGTCACAACAGTTGAGAATTAAATAATACAGTCATTCAATGAAATTTTATTAGGACATTTAGGGTTTGAGAGTTATTTAACTGGAAGAAATCAATGTGTTAGGATAAAAAATTGTACAAGCACTCTTTTACCAATAACCTGTGGAGTACCACAAGGTTCGGTCCTTGGACCAATTTTATTTATTGTATATATTAATAAATTGTGTTTAGGAAATTTCAAAGGCAACATTAATTGTTTTGCTGATGATACTGCACTTAGTTACTCTGCTAGTGACCCTATTTCACTTCAGAGAAATGTCCAATCAGATTTAAATTATTTGAAAATTTGGTTTACTGTTAACAAACTTGTTTTAAGTACTAAAACTAAGTTGGTTTATTTTTCATTAAGAACGAAAGATGGTATAAATGGTAATGTATATTTCAAATGTAAAAGTTGTCTGAATGATTCATTTGAGGTGTCTTGTGAGAATTGTATGTTAATAGAACAAGTAGAAAAAATCAAATATTTAGGGTTAATATTAGACAGTAATTGTTCTTGGAGAGAGCACATTCAGTCAGTAAAAAAATATGTTTATATGTCCTTAAGAAAATTTTATCTTTTGAAATTCATTTGTCCGACAGAAGTTTTAAGATCAGTATATTTTGCTTTGGTAAATAGTAAGTTAGAATATGGGTTAAGTTGTTGGGGGGGAGCGTATAAATCCTTTTTAAAACCAATTCTTGTGTCACAAAAATGCATTATACGACAAATATTTCGTGTGCAAAGAAGGGAACAGTCCTTTCCTTTTTTTAAATATTTAGGTGTACTTCCCATTAGGCATTTATATGTGTATAGAGTGTTGCGTATTTTTTTTGTGAGGGGAGGTCAAAAAATAGCAAATGCTGCAGTTCATTCAATAAGACTAAGAAATTTGAATCGGGTAGCTTTGTTGAAACCGTCGTGTGAAGCTTTTAAAAGATTCTATAGTTACAGTTCTTTGATTTTTTTCAATAAACTTCCTTACCAAATTAGTACTGCTAATTCCATAGCAAATTTTTCTAAACGTTTAAAAGAATGGTTATTTACTTTCAATTATGATGAACTTGAAACTTTTTTGTTTTAAATCAATCTGTTTTTTCTTGACTCTCCTTCTTGTAAAAATTTTTAATTTTATTTGTGTTTCTATTGTGTTTTCTGATTTGTTGGTAAATTGGGCCTAAGGTTGGTCCTTAGAGATAAGAAAGCACTAATATGTAAAATAATAATTAAAAATACGTCTTGATTTTAATACAAATTTTTGCTTTTAAAAAGTTCTCATTTTTATTTTCTGCAACTGATGTACTTGAATTTGTTATATTTTGAGAAGGTAACCTCAAAACAGCTTCATGCTCAGAGGTACCTAGCCATATATCACATTAGTAAATTAAATAGATTAATTTGTTTAATGTTACTTTCAATTAAGTTAAAATAGTGTTTTTAAAATATCTTAAATTGTGTTTTTGTTTTTATAAGCTAAATACTGTATTTGGTTATGTGTGTATTTGATTATTCAAACTGTTTTTTTATGTAAAGCACATTAATATGTATTGTGATTTATGGTAATAAACTTTCTTTCTTTCTTTCTTTTCTTTCATTTCCTAGTTAAAGACAATTTATTACTTTCCTATACATCCGTATGATTTAGAAATTACTTTCTTTTTATACATTAAGAATAGTTTTATAACTGGTAAACTAATTTAATGTATGTTAATGAGAAGAAGACTGCCCGTAAGAGAAAATGATAAACGGGTTTTCAAAACCAGCTAAGTTCAAAGTTATCGCAGTGTTCATGTTTGACCTATGACCCTTGTGTCATGCGCGTGGTGGTTCAATTCAATAAATTATAAATTTACGCCTATGTAAATTGTTTCTGGTTTAAAATTTACAGTTTACCAAGTTTATAAATTTTAATTACGTTTATATAAGTGTTATGGATATTTTCCCTAATTTATAAACTAAAAATGTGCGTTATTATTGTCTTATAATTCAAACGTTTATAAAGCAACCACTATTACTAGGTAATAGTGGTTGCTTTATATGGAACTAGCTCACCTTCATTATGGAACTGTAGTCTGGGGAACTCTAACTCAGCAAACATTGGAAGACCTATGATTTTACAAATAAATCTGTCAGAATACTAGTGTTATTGCAACGAATAAAGAATTGTAGGGCAGCTTTTTTAACTTTCAGTTCTTACTTTAGTATCAATGTATATCCTTGAGGTAATAACATATGCTGAAGAGAAATGTTTGATCCTTGGAAACCACCAACACCATTACAAAACCCGCCGTGCCTCACATTATACTCTACCAAACACAATTCTGCCCGATATGAAGGAAAAGCATCAAACATGGGGGCAAAACTATTCACCCCTACTACCTACCTACCTACCTACCTACCTACCTACATACATACCTACATACATACCTACCTACCTACCTACCTACATACCTACCTACCTACTTACACACCTACCCACCTATCTACCTACCTATCTACCCACCTACCCATCTACCAACCTCCCTACCTACCTACCCACCTATCTACCTACCTACCTACACACCTATCTACCTACCTATCTACCTACCTGACCATATCAAGACTCAAAAACACATGTAGACGTCACTGAAAATATGGCTCTTGCAACACCCATTCTAGTCCACAGACGAGTTTTATAATTTCAGAACATTTTACAGCAATAATTATTTTCATTCTATATTACATTTGAGACGTATCTTCATTTATCTATGAACTATGCAAGTAAAGTCACTAAACAGTACAACCCCTAAATTTACCAAAAAAAGCTGACCCACCCACCCTACTCTCATATATTTTTATTGAAATAAACATCTGTAGATATTGTGTTTACTATTTTGGGTTTCTCCCCTTGGATCGCCTACATAAGCCTTCCCAAAGTGTTCCAGTGCACGAGAAGCCGTTTTGTTGACATCAACTATTTCTCCAGCCAGAAGGTGTTTGATTCTATTGAAACACCAGTTCGTGCGTACACACCGTTAGACGGTAATAACTCCGTGACTGAAGGAAACCCCAGAGCCCCTCACTGCTCAATCGAAGGCCATTCGGAGTCCTTGCTCTTTTTATAGCTGACGTTTTTGCTCAGGAAATCATCTGGACTCTTTCTCTTCACTACTAATAGTTCTTAGTTCTTTACTAGAACAACGGTCTTTACGATATTGGAATATTTGTAAACAAAATAAGTGTTGACATTTTGGCTGAAGAGGAAACAGGATTCTTGTGATCTAGATATTGCTTTCTCCGTAATACTTACTACACAACTTTCATAGTAGTGGTCCTAGTACTTCATTCTATCTCTGGTTTACCGTAAAACTATTTTTAACCCTACCACAGATTATCTCTAATACAACTTGATATGCGTACTGAATCACAAAATTGAACAATGAAATTACATTAAACAGAGATTATCCCACTTCATATACATAAATCATTAAACTAAAATATGAAAATATATAAAACTTGACAAAGTACCAATAAAACCAGATGTTTACACTTGGTAAGGATTTCACGATAAACCACAAGTCCCTCCAATTCACTGGTTATTGGGCTATTCATAAATGGGCCTTTCAGAGGGTAAGTCGATCTATACAAGTCAGATTACTCGTTTTAAATAAATTTAAATAATAATTAATATTTTTCTTGAAAATCGCAACAATTTTGTCGGCGTCTCATTCTGATGGCGTAATATGGTATTTATATACCCCTAGCAATTAATCTATAAATCCTAAACAATCTTAAAAAGGTGGAGATACAAATGACCTTAAGAATAACAAATCAAAAGCGTTTTAAGAATGAGATAAGAAACGCTCAACTAAAGAATACACTACAGTATAACAGATAAGAAAGACAAACAAACTGTTGAGTAAGGTGTCTTATATACTACGCCTAAGTGTGCATAGGTCATAATGAAAATAAATTAAACAACATTGCAATTACTGATAATAGTAAAATATTTTAAGTCGTACGGTACATACATATGTATTAGATGTTCGTGCTAGTTCGATAAGCCACTACCTTGACCAAATACACGCGGAGAAGAAACAAAAGCCTTTATACGAATATTCTTTTTTTACAGTCTGTATACGGTAGGGTGGCGCACGGACCCGCCAGCTACCTGTGTCGGTCCTTTCCTCCCCCCGGCGCTCGCGGCTGTTTCCTTAATGAGTCACCAACTAGCCCCTCTAATAGAATTATTAACTTTTTTTACTTTCTCATAATATATCAATTTTAATAGAACATTTGTAAAGTACTAACAAAACTAAGAAAAGTGATATAAAACACGATGTGCTTTGATTATAAGTAATGGTCGAAAGTTATTTTTTAGCCGGAATACTGTATGATTTGTTAAATGTTTTACATTTCTCATACAACGTTATCATGATACGATATTATTTTAAGAGTACTTTGAAATAAGGTACGGTACTCTTGCCTTCTCCCATAGTCGTGCAGTGTGCAGATATGGGACATGGGACAACAAGACTGGTTAGGACATTGAACTTGTTGATGACTAACCGTAGTCTAATATGTGCGCTAATATTTTTCCGCGAAGGGGTTGGTGATTCACCACTCTTAGCAGTAATGGTTGTCCAGGGTGCCAGGGTAGTTTTCAGTTAGATGTGGATACTTCCCGGGATAACTTGTAACGAATACATTACACATAGTTGGTTTATTTATTATTTTTTTAATTGTTTAAATAGTTTAATTTTTTCCAAGTGATATTTTTTTGTTTAGTGAATGTTTTAATTTTTTGTGCACGATTATGCCGCCATCAAGTGAAAAATGTGGGTTTACTTATAACTCTCAAGCCAGAACTATAATTGCATCGGTGTTACATTACTTTGAGCGGGAACGTGACAACAAAGGTCCATTATTAGATGTGAAAAAAGTATCTGAAAGAGTGGTCGCCGCATGTAACATTTCACGAAGAACATTGGTGCGGATCAAGTCGCAACTAAAAACAAGCAGTGGAAAATGAAGGAAACTCTAGTGTCAACCCTCAAAGTTTTGAAGAAACGGATCAATCACCAATACCTGAATCAGCTGTAAGTAATAAATCCAGGCAAAATACTCCTAGACCTACCATCCCTAAGCTTACTACCCCAAGAAGAAGAAAACCATACAAGTCAATAGTTACACAGCTAGACGATTTTGAGAAAACTGCAATTAGAAACCACGTTTTTAGCTACTACAGACGCCGAGAAGTCCCTACCCTCCGAAAGTTAAAAGTAAGTTTACGAACAGCGGGTTTGTTTGATGGTTGTATACGAACACTGGCAAAAATTTTGAAAACTATCGGATTTAAATGGAAAAAGTTAGACAATAGAAAAGTTCTCATGGAGAAACCCTCAGTTGCTCTTGCTAGGTGCCGATATTTGCGAAAAATTCGGGAAATTGACTATAAAAAAGTTATTTTTCTGGATGAAACATGGATCAACGCCAACACTTCGAAAGACTCAGGATGGACAAATGACAGTGTAAAGTGTTCTGTAAATGCCCCTTTAGAAAAAGGAAAACGTTTAATAATTTGCCATGCAGGAGGCTTTAACGGCTGGATCAAGTCGCCACCTCTGATATTCCAGTCAAAAAAAACGGTCGAATATCACGAGGAAATGAATTCCGAAGTCTTTGAGGGTTGGTTTTTTGAGGTTCTCCTGAAGTCTATTCCAGCTGGTTCGACAATAGTAATGGACAACGCACCTTACCACTCTCAAGTAGCCAACAAAGCGCCAACATCTGGCTCACGAAAGTGTGAAATGGAGGAATGGCTGAAAACTCGCGGCATTTCATATTCACCAGACATGCGGAAGCCAGAACTATACAGTCTTGTAAAGCTGCATAAGGAACAAAGAAAATCTTACGTAATAGATAAAGAAGCCTGTAAGCGTGGGTTTAAAGTAATCAGACTGCCACCGTACCACTGTAATTACAATCCAATTAAGCTGGTTTGGTCAACTTTGAAGCGGTATGTAGCAGCAAGGAATACTACATTTAAATTGAACGATGTTCAGGATTTGTTTATGGAAGCTGTAAACTCCTTCACCTCAGAAGATTGGCGCAAATGCGTTGAACACGTCAAGAAAGAAGTCGAGGCAGACTGGACAAACGAAGGACTTGATGACGTCAGTGTCCAAGAACTAGTCATTAATCTGGCCCCTGGTGAATCGGATGACAGTGACTGGGACACCAGCGATGACGATGACGATCTGGGAGTGTCACCTCTAGAGTAATCGGGAAAAATAAAAAATAAAATCTATTTACCTAGAAAATTTTATTGGACGTAATATATATGATTACAAAAAGGGTATAAAAATATGATAATAGTATACAGTAAAACAAAATAATTATCTTCAAATTTACAGAGACTTTAAACGTTTTTTTTTTAATATAAGTAGAGTATAATAAGATATTACTACTTCTTTATTAGTCATGACAATAAGGTTGCGATGATTGATGAATAGCGGGTACTGTAACATTTCAATGAATGCTTTAAAACATTTTAATGTCATTAGAACTAGTAATAAAATATAACGAATGGTAAAAAATTAACTGCAATCTTAAAATATTGTATATTGGTTTTAGCGCGATTTTGTTTTATTTCAGTGTCACACGGAAACAACATGGAAGATAAATGGAAAATGCTCAACTTCTGGACACTAAATACTTTGGCTTGAAGAAGATTACTGGGAGTAATATAAAATAATGTTGATTTATTAATCAAATAAACTGTAGAGTATGTAGTGTTGCTTATTTAATGATATTTTGGCTGATTAAATAGTATGCGATAACATAGTTTTAAATTATTCTACCTTTTTTCAAAGAACTCTTAAAATAATATTGTATCAAGATTAGGGAATTATGAGAAATATAAAACATTTAACAAATCATACAGTATTCCGGCTAAAAAATAACTTTCGACCATTTCGTTATTTATAATCAAAGCACATCGTGTTTTATATCACTTTTCTTAGTTTTGTTAGTACTTTACAAATGTTCTATTAAAATTGATATATTATGAGAAAGTAAAAAAAGTTAATAATTCTATTAGAGGGGCTAGTTGGTGACTCATTAAGGAAACAGCCGCGAGCGCCGGGGGGAGGAAAGGACAGACACAGGTAGCTGGCGGGTCCGTGCGCCACCCTACCGTATACAGACTGTAAATATCCAGAAATTCGAAGATTCCGAAGGTTGGGATCTTACGGGAACTCAATAAGACTTTATACAAAAGACGTATGTCAGATATTTTGTAATGATTGTAACATGAGCATTCATGATATTCACTTTCTTCATCTATTTCATGGCTATCCACGATATAACTTATAATTCTAAAAATGTTCAACTTACTTCAGATCTTGTCTTTTCTAAACCTGTTACTTTCTAACTGTCTACTTGTGACCCATCTTCAATAATATTGTTTTTCTCAATACTATCACTCTAGATAGTTCCTTCACCCAACCCAAAAGTACAGTATAATGAATTTGTTACGAATAGTACTTTCTACTATACATCCAGATTAGTTCATCGTGAACAGGATGTCCAACAAAGGTGTCCAGATAGAATGATCATCCGGATAATGTGTTTTTTTTCTTTCTTGTCCCATGGGAGAGAACACTGCCACACTGTACGTGTATCGGGACATTTCTCGGTGCGTGCCATCGGATGTCACGACATATTAGTCCTTAATTACCATAACATTTCATGTACCGTTTTGTATTTAGAATGCTTGGTTGACATGAATAACAATTCTTCTTTTATGAAGCGCTAATTGAAGAATATGAACGTTCATATAATTAACTATAGTCCTAATATTCCATGTCCTTCTTCCCAAAGTCCTTAGGCAGTATGCCATCAAAAAAAAGGAATGAGCTCTGTATTTCTCGTCTCTTTCTGTGCAGTATATTCTGGCAGTAATTACAGTAATGTTGAAGGGAACTACAGACATTACAGGCTTACGAGCTGTACGATATGCAGTGCTTTTAGTTCGGAGAGTTCACAAGCTCTAACCCATGTAACAAGACAACTTGATTCGTAGAAATCAACTGACTTGCTCGACCAGTCTCTCTAGTGTTTTCGATAGTACAAACTCATTATCCATTCTGTCTCTAGACATCGTTCACTGTAGCACTAATGTTTGCTGTTGAAGTTTTCTTAAATCTCAAAAATAAATTTTCTGACTCTCCATTGGAGGTTCCATAAACCAAGGGACGATATACGATACAAACGTATGTTTTATTTGTAAGAATCGTGGATGTTTCAAGTACAGTAGTACCATGTGTCAAAGCTAGGAAGGGATTGCGATCTGTGTATGAGGCGGGGTCACCAAGATTGTGTTTATGCGTACGTCATCCACTGCCGCCTTGATGTGCTAGTAGTATTAGACGGAGTGTAGCAAGTTCCGCTTTAGCACTTTCCCACGTTTCCGGTCTAACGGCTTTCTCGCTTATGATTGGCGATGACCGTGTCTAACAGCTTCTAAGTCCGAATTGTCTTCACCCAACTAGAACCTAGAGATCAAGGTCTTTGCTATAGACTTAGACAAATGTAGATAATCTGGAATTTTTTTAAATTGGTTACTAATTACAGCTTCTCTGTATATTATGAATATATATTCTGAAAGTGAAGTGTATGCTGATTTTTTTAATGTAACAAAATCAATTCATCTTTTTTCTAGTAATCTCTTTCCCCTTCCATTTCAATTTCATGTCCAAAAATGTACTTACACGGGACGACATAAATGCTATCAATTAGTAAATTTAAAATGTTATTTAGCGATTTTGATAATATAGTGGTATGAAAAATGTCAACATTTTATAGTGTAATTTTCATTCAAAGCCCGTGAAATTTAACTACTTTGTTTTAAGAAAGTTACTGACAGAGAAAGAAAATATTTATCACTCTTAGAACTTGGAGGGTAAGGAAATACTCAGCTACAATTAAAAGGTCAGAATGATTGTAAAACCTCTAAGTGTAGCCATGTTACTATTTAGAGTCAAGATATGAAATATTTACTCTAGATATACCCTTATTTTAATTTTAAATGACAGAATTTTGTTTAGAATAACTTTTATATCATGCACACTGAAACCAACATAGAAAATCCAATTTATTGTTGACGTAACTTGCAGAAAACTTATTAAATATAACAAACTTTTATTTTACTCCACTGCTAACAAAGACAATTGGTAATCAGATATGACTGTAAAACGAAATAAACTCATGAGTGTCGAGTTGGACAACACCTAGCCACAGGTGAGGTTAAGGATGCTGCTGACGGCAGGTAGTGTCGAGTCAGACAACACCTAGCCACGGGTGAGGTCAAGGCTGCTGACGGCAGGTAGTGTAGAGTCAAACAACACCTAGCCATGGGTGAGGTCGAGGATGCTGCTGACGGCAGGTAGTGTCGAGTCAGACAACACCTAGCCACGGGTGAGGTCAAGGCTGCTGACGGCAGGTAGTATCGATTCGGACAATACCTAGCCACGGATGAGGTCAAAGATGCTGCTGACGGCAGGTATCGTCAAGTCGGATAACACCTAGCCACGGTTGAGGTCAAGGCTGCTGATGGCAGGTAGTGTCGATTCGGACAATACCTAGCCACGGGTGAGGTCAAGGATGCTGCTGACGGCAGGTAGTGTAGATTCGGACAACACCTAGCCACGGTGAGACCACGGATGCTGCTGACGGCAGTTAGTGTGGACTCGGACAACATCTAACCACGGGTGAGATCAAGGATGCTACTGAAGGCAGGTAGTGTCGAGTCGGACAACACCTAGCCACGGGTTAGGTCAAGGATGCTGCTGATGGCAGGTAGTGTCGAGTCGGACAACACCTAGCCACGGTGAGACCACGGATGCTGCTGACGGCAGGTAGTGTGGACTCGGACAACATCTGACCACGGGTGAGATCAAGGATGCTACTGAAGGCAGGTAGTGTCGAGTCGGATAACACCTAGCCACGGGTTAGGTCAAGGATGCTGCTGATGGCAGGTAGTGTCGATTCGGACAACACCTAGCCACAGGTGAGGTCAAGGATGTTGTTGACGACAGGTAGTGTCGAATCAGACAACATCTAGCCACGGGTGAGGTCGAGGATGCTGCTGACGGCAGGTAGTGTTGAGTCAGACAACACCTAGCCACAGGTGAGGTCGAGGATGCTGCTGACGGCAGGTAGTGTCGAGTCAGACAACACCTAGCCACGGGTGAGGTCAAGGCTGCTGACGGCAGGTAGTGTCGATTCGGACAATACCTAGCCACGGGTGAGGTCAAGGATGCTGCTGACGGCAGGTATCGTCGAGTCGGATAACACCTAGCCACGGGTGAGGTCAAGTCTGCTGACGGCAGGTAGTGTCGATTCGGACAATACCTAGCCACGGGTGAGGTCAAGGATGCTGCTGACGGCAGGTAGTGTAGATTCGGACAACACCTAGCCACGGTGAGATCACGGATGCTGCTGACGGCAGGTAGTGTGGACTCAGACAACATCTAACCACGGGTGAGATCAAGGATGCTACTGAAGGCAGGTAGTGTCGAGTCGGACAACACCTAGCCACGGGTTAGATCAAGGATGCTGCTGATGGCAGGTAGTGTCGAGTCGGACAACACCTAGCCACAGGTGAGGTCAAGGATGTTGCTGACGGCGGGTAGTGTCGATTCGGACAACACCTAGCCATGGGTGAGGTCACGGATGCTGCTGTTGGCAGGTATCGTCGAGTCGGAAAACACCTAGCCACAGGTGAGGCCAAGGCTGCTGACGGCAGGTGGTGTCGATTCAGAGAACACCTAGCCACGGGTGAGGTCAAGGATGCTGCTGACGGCAGGTAGTGTCAGTTGTAAACATCCTTACTGTTTATTTTGAACTTCAAAACTATTTAATATTTATATTTTCAAAACTATCTTTTCGCTTTCAATTTTCATAGTTGATTGTTCGCTAAGAGATTGATTGATAATCATTAAAAATGTTATAAATTCAGATTGTAGTAATACATTTTGTATGTTTAAGTGTTTTAATTAATGTTAGAAAAGTAAGATTAAATGTTTTGGCTAGGATCATAACTCTTTCAAAGAAGAATGTTAACAGATATTTCGGTACCGGTTTCTATTCAAAATTAGAATGCCGTTTCCTGTTTTAGAAGTGAAACCAATGGCAACTATTGCTTCATCTTCCAGACACATTATGGACATCAACCGCTTAGCTCCGGTTACTTCCCTAAAGCCTCGTTATTCTCTTGCACTTTAGGCAATCGTAATACCCTGAAAGACTTTCACCCGGTTCGTCAGTCTTGCATCACTGTTTCCTGTAGGCCTACATTATAATGAATAAAATTCATTATTTCAAATTTCTTTATTTGCATCCTAATCTTTTTCAGCTATGCATAGGCTTATGTCATTAGCATAAAGACATATTTACAATGTTTTATTTTGTTATACAAATATTCATGCATGCCTCCCAGATAATACAGGAACAAGAACGGGCCTAACATAGATCCCTATGGTACAGAGAACTTAATATTTCTTGTTTTAGATCAGACATCATACAAATTATTATTGTGCACACATTTAATATTTACATATTGCTGTCGATTCTGCAAGAATGGCCCTAACCAGCTAAGTTCTTTTGCTGTAATTCCGTATTTTTCGAGTTTTCTAATTAATATAGTATAATTGACACTATCATATCGAGAAAAGCCCCAATAAAATGCTTCCCTTCGTCTACGTCTTCTAATATATTTGCTATATAGTAAAATAAGGCACTTATAGTGGATCTGTTTTCCTATAACCATATTGTTCAACATTTAGCAGGTTATTTTCTTCACCACTGCTGTAATAGTACATTAACCATAAACATGGTTAAACAATATGCCTAAAAAAATGATGCAGATAGTGAGATGCGGAGACCTTACTCAACGTGCACTCGTGCATGTCCGGGGTCCAGACATCTAGATGTGCCCGCACGCACAACAGACTACTCCTTGCCACCCACTTTCCCCCAAATGAGTAATTGGTTCCCACTATTTTGTTTCCTTAACAAGTAGTGTGTATCTCTTTATTTAGAAACATGTCCATTACTTCTGTTTATTTTTTATTATTTTATTTCTTTTATTAAATTTTTTTAGACATATTTTCAACCTTTTTAACTACCATGTTTAAGTAAGTAGATTTTAAATGTTCAGAAGCCGGCAGTCCTTGCTTTACACACGTTGGTTCTCTACGCTTGTCTGTACTGCCATCCGCGTAGTTTTCTACGCTTGCCTGTACTTCCATCCGCGTGGTTTTATCTAAACCAACACATCAATACAACATCTCGGCCCTCTGCCGTTGTCCCATATGACACAGTTCTATAGTCTAGAAAACCCTTTAAGTCTACTTCGAGGGGGCGCACAGTAATGCAATCATGTCAGAAGTAGTAGAAATGACCTTTAACATTTTACAATGAAAATAAAACTAGCCAAGATTTTGGGGTATGTTGTTGTTTTTGTACCAATTGTAAAGAATAAATTATTAAATTAATGCTAATTTTTTTAATGGAAAAAATGAAACGTTGAGGGGCTATTTCTGCCCATCAGTACTGGATTTTCGAGATATCCTGTCTTAGTCGGTCTCTCTGACACACAAGCTAATTTCCCTCCGAATTTCGAGATATCCTGTCTTAGTCGGTCTCTTTGATACAAGAGTTAACTTCCCTCCGAATTTCGAGATATCCTGTCTTAGTCGGTCTCTCTGATACAAAAGGTAACTTCCCTCCGAATTTCATGAAAATCTGTTGAGTGATTCCGGAGATTTCGTGATGAGTGATTTCGTACTGTTTATTAAGATTAATAAGTGTTAACATTAAGAACCATATTAATGACGGGGGGAGTACAACTTCCGGAGTCAACTACGTCAAAGGGATATCTCAATGTGGCATCCTCAGTTTTTAAAAATTATACTGATACTGGGGTTTCATGAACCAACTTTTCCATTTTAGTTACAATGTTGGGTTTTGTCTTGATAATAATTCTATATCCCGTTCACCAGTTCGCAAAACTATAAGTCTCATTGCAAGGGTGAAACCGCAGGTACCTAGGGCATATGTACTGTTACATACTGTAAATAGTCCTATAAGTGGTTTACATAGAAAGCTGTTAGGAGTATTAATGCAGTCATTGACATTGTTTTGATTGCTAACCAAAATTATTAACAAATATTTTCTGGCTGAACTTTTGTAGTAAACATATAACGCAAACGATACGAATTGTTTTTATTTCAAACTGAATTGTACATTAATGTAAACCGAACAATAGATAATATCGATACATTTAAACAATCAATTGAAACTGAAGAAAAAAAACACAGAATATTTAAACCTAGCCTCATGGTTTAGGCGGTCATGAGAGGATGCTCAAGTAGACGGTTTAGGCGGTCATGAGAGGATGCTCAAGTAGACGGTTTAGGCGGTCATGAGAGGATGCTCAAGTAGACGGTTTAGGCGGTCATGAGAGGATGCTCAAGTAGACGGTTTAGGCAGTCATGAGAGGATGCTCAAGTAGACGGTTTAGGCGGTCATGAGAGGATGCTCAAGTAGACGGTTTAGGCAGTCATGAGAGGATGCTCAATAACGTATTCATTTTGTATTTAATGGAGTAGTATTTTTAAATAATCACTTATCAGTGATTAAAAGCATCGATTTATACTTCAGCAGTATATATCGATTTACTCTACGCTAATATATCGATGGGTCAAGGTGTAAACCACTATATAGCAGACGGGGGTCAATGTCCGAGCGGTCTCTTGCGATAAGACTTCGTACCTGAGTTAGAAGTGGCGCAGGTTCAAGTCTGGCCTATAATATATTTTTTATCAGTAATATTCACCATGTACTGTACTGGTTCTCCCCCTTACTCTGTCAGATAAGTTTCCGACACAGATCAGTAGTCTATGGAGAATGAGCAGAGAAAGGTTACAGGATATTTTATTCATATTGTCATACTTTACACGTACTTATTTTACATATATACAGGGTAGAAACAACTTTTGTACATCATCATAGTTACATAGAACATACTTTTTGACGCTATTAGCGACATTTCTTCTTTTCAGGGGAATTGAACGAAAATCTTAGCGACATTTCATCTTTTCAGGGAGTTGAACGAAAATCTTCAAATTAAGCCTACATCGAGTTTAGTATTAAATGAAAGGTCTATTCAAGAGAAATTAATTTCCGCAAACCGGACTTCAAAAGGTTTATCCTCTCCAGAGTAGTGGTCATTTGAATTTCAAAGTAACTAATTTGAACAATATTATTTCTCTGCTATTTAACGGTTTTAGTAAATTATTCAATAAAAAATTATACTTTATGGAACACAATTACTTTAAAAAATTAAATTACCAAATTATCTATGGAAAGAAATATCGTTGTTGTGAAAGCGTTTCCATATTTTTTTTGAATTAAGAGAATAATGCCTTTAATTTGATACTCCACTTGGGTGTATTAGTTTAACATTACCCAATTTTGGGTTTTTGAGTATATTAATTATTTGGGGGGGGGGGTGGAGCCCTTAAATGCTGTCCCTTTCAAAATGTAATGGTATAATGTGATTTAGGAGGTAAATACATATAGTTTGATAGCCCACTTTCTGATAGAAGTCGATTATGGTTCCATATTGTTTTATATGCTAGAAGTCGATAATAAGGGACGTTAGTTCGGGGAAACAACGCTGATTTTATAAGGATAACCTTATTCTGCAAAATGAAAAATAAATATTATATTGCTAAGTAACTGTAGAAACACACACGAAAACCACGTTCCCTAGAAAAGAAGACGGTAGTTATCAAGCGCATCTCCCATGACGTCACATATGCTAAACGGCAAAAATGAACACAAAAATACTGTTCTAATTCCCATGATTACAATTCAAGCTGATAAGTGATAAATAACTTGCTTACTATTTAGCTTAATGCTTCCATCCGATTGGTTGATTTAGTTACCGGTATTTAATAGAATAAACAAATTAGCTGATTTCACCGTCACAGTCCACTGCGCAGCCTCCTCGTGATACACGGGAAATCTAGCAGCCCCTGGGCTAGAAATCAGAATTTTCCCAGAGATGAGACCGGTGCCTATCGATTTCTCGTGGTCGAAAACACCAACAAAAACTTAAAAATTAAAAACTCTTGGAGCCAAAAAAGGTTCTTCCGGTCGTGAGTTGTTTTAGATAATAAGACAAATTATTAGAACAAATAACGAAGTGAAAAATATTCTAAAATTAAAATATTAGTCAAATTGAATACATATTCATAATAATTTTGTGGATAATTTTTGTTTAGCCTTTTGATAGTACAAGTATTAAACATATTTTTTACTGAATTAAATTTACATAAATTACATCAAATATTATAATTTTAATGTATTTTCAAAACCATAAAGAGCGTTCAGAGAAATATGTTTCTTAATATTTGAAGCGGATACATATAATGAATGCATGACTGTTATTACCATAATTAAGGATATCTCATTTACATTAAATATATTTTTCCCTCTTCTGTTTAAAACCCTGAAATAGTATTTGTAATGTTTAAATTACATTCCATTTCTAAACTTTGTTGTACCACCAAAAATAGTTCTAAAAATTATATTGGTATTTATCTTTTGAACTTAACACACCAGTTTAAATGAACCTGCAGGACTGTGCGTGAATCTTTTTCAACGCGTGAAGTACCGACCTTGCCACTGAGCTACCACTCCGGCAATCATGACATTCTAGTTGTAGACTAATATTTCATCAAAGCGCAGTAACTGTACTGCATTATCTAGTAAACTTTAAAGTGGTGTTTTGAGTTACCCGTAGTTTCTGAGATATTGGATAATGCAAAATTTACCTCTTCATAAATCGTTAGCTATAGAATTAATAAAACAAATATTTATGAATTATATACAAAACGTATTAAGTAACAGATTTTCATGCAAACCTTTGTAACCACTGAGGACTAATTAGGTTTTACTCAGCGTTATTTTGTCGAAGTATGAGTCTGTACAGAAATGTTTATTATATTTTAAACTACTTCGTCGTTTAAAAAGAATGACAAAATTGTACTCATTATAACTACAAACATTTGTAAAAATCATTCACTACAACAATGATATATCATTAATTCATGATAAAAATGACACAATCATGTGAATTACATTGAGAATTCTAATTACCAATTCTAATGTAGGCTCCTAAAACAAATAACAATATAATATAACATTTATTTACTATTTATCGTAATTGTCATTAATCATACACATTGTCATCAATCGTACTCATTGCATAAATCGTACACATTGTCATCAATCGTACACATTGTCATCAATCGTACCCATTACCATCAATCGTACACATTGTCATCAATCGTACACATTTTAATCCAGATCAAATCTAAAGCGTATTTCCTTTTAAATTAAATGCAAATATTTGTACGAGTACATTCAGTAAATTTAGTGACTCAACTCTGTAACGATGAGATACCATTGATTGTTTAACAAATTAATTCTTTGGTATGGCAATTATAAGTTCACATATTTTAACTGTTCACTACGTCTCTATAATTAGTAAATATATGTAACTTCACGTAAATTTACTAACTATAAGTTCACATATTTTTAAGCATATCACACACTAATGATTTCTTGTATAAATAGAGTTATTTATAAACTACTCTAAGATTTTACAGTGTATTATTTATATAAATAAATAGCGCGCGCGCGTGCATGTGTGTGTGCCTGGTTGATAACGGCCCGTTTCTATCATACAGGTATGTGTCCATGATGGAAGCTATTTCAATCATTTTCAGGAAATCCTTTTTATAAGTGTACTTATGTTGAGATATACAGTATATATATCTACCTCTATTTATGTGGTGAAAGTATTTCAATAACTTTAATACTATACTATGATATTACTTATCGACATCCTCAAACTTTGTAATTAATAATTTTCAAAAGTGTTTGATTAACACTAAAAATCTATCCATAATGTTACTTTAGTCAGATGAATCACGATCTTCCTACTTCATAACATGTCAACTAACTATAATATTGAGAGGTATACTTAATAGCATTCTATTATAGGGCTAAAGAAGGTGATATTTCAGAACAACATTTAATTTAAGGAAATATTTCTTTATATCATAAATATGGATTGATTAAATGCCAGTAATTATTTCCATATAAAATGGCAAATTATTTAATCATTAATTTGATCAAATACGATGAATAAATTATTATTTTAACTGGGGTAACTAATTAGAGGGCTACAATATAAATATCTCATCAACACAAAATCGTTGTTTACCAGCCCAAGGTCGTGCAATCGTCAGTTCACTCCTAGTATTATACATTATACTCTCTCTAGTATCTGTAATAAATGTTGGAGGTGACTTACGAGTAAACGGCGAATGCCTCTTGTTCAAGAAACAACAATAAATCAGCTGTCTGGCAAAATGATTAGAATGTCCCCTTTGAGGATTGATAGTGGTAAGGATCTGTACTGTAACATTGTTGCCTTAGGAGGGTTTATGTATCTCATAAAGTAAATGAATACAAACACAAGTTATAAATTATGTGATTAATTATTAAATACTATTTTAGCATATTTTATTTAAGGAAAGGCTGATCTTCCCTTTAACCCTAAACTAACCATTTCCCATAAATTATTGAATTGTGCGGGATACTTATCAGAAAAAAAGGGAGGACCAGGACAGTACAAGTCAAGACCAGTATTAGAAAGACATCTCTAACTAAGGTTTAATACTTGAGTTAACAAAACTCAAAATACCTAAATTCTAATAAATAATACATCCTTATAAATAGGTATCATAATAACAATTGAAAATGTTTAAACAAAATATTCTAAATTAAAAATGTTTCAACATAGCCCGTACTTGACGATGCCCGTGTGATTAAACTTTAGTTCTTGGAGAAATAATTTGACCCTACGATTGTGAAATAACACAGTGTTTGTTAGCAGACACAGGAATATAGATTTTCCCATAGATTGTTCCACACTGTTTATATTTACTACATTGGCAGAGGTATATATTTCAAATGTCACATTATTAACTCATTGTCAGTACAGTAAAGTATGTGACAAACTAGTTGTACTCAATGGACATTGGGTGTTCCTTTTCCCGGAAGTGAACATCAAGAGTTCCTCAGTCGTCTTTGATGTACGGTGAAAGTTGGAAACTAATTGCTATGTGTAGAAAAGTCCATTTAAGACAAACAACAGATAAGAAAACACTAAACAGGAAACACTACATTTCAACATTTTCCATTTCTGAGAATTTCTTTGTTTAAAGTTTATATTTGAGGTTTACATAATAGCCTTTTACATTGACAACGCAGAATTATAAAGTGTAAATGTTTAATTTTACCATTCACTTTCCGGTCGTCCGTTGCCGTCTTCACTTGGTAATTGTCCTGATTCGTGATGTACATCCGCGATCAATCACCTAAGAGGATTGTTCTTGTAGTGCATACGAAATGTCCTTGCAAGGTCATCCGTGCTGTCTTCACTTGATAATTGTTCTGCTCGTGATGTAGAACCACGATCAACCACCTGAGAGGATTGTACTTGTAGTGCATACGAAATGTCCTTGCAAGGTCATCCGTGCTGTCTTCACTTGATAATTGTTCTGCTTCGTGATGTAGAACCACGATCAATCACCTCAGAGGATTGTTCTTGTAGTGCATACGGAGTGTCCTTGCAAGGTCGTCCGTGCTGTCTTCACTTGATAATTGTTCTGCTCTTGATGTAGAACCACGATCAACCACCTGAGAGGATTGTACTTGTAGTGCATACGAAATGTCCTTGCAAGGTCATCCGTGCTGTCTTCACTTGATAATTGTTCTGCTTCGTGATGTAGAACCACGATCAATCACCTCAGAGGATTGTTCTTGTAGTGCATACGGAGTGTCCTTGCAAGGTCGTCCGTGCTGTCTTCACTTGTTAATTGTTCTGCTCGTGATGTAGAACCACGATCAATCACCTCAGAGGATTGTTCATGCAGTGCATACGGAGTGTCCTTGCAAGGTCGTCCGTGCTGTCTTCACTTGATAATTGTTCTGCTCGTGATGTAGAACCACGATCAATCCACCTGAGAGGATTGTACTTGTAGTGCATACGAAGTGTCCTTGCAAGGTCATCCGTGCTGTCTTCACTTGATAATTGTTCTGCTTCGTGATGTAGAACCACGATCAATCACCTCAGAGGATTGTTCTTGTAGTGCATACGGAGTGTCCTTGCAAGGACGTCCGTTGCCGTCTTCACTTGTTAATTGTCCTGATTCGTGATGTAGATCCGCGATCTATCACCTCAGAGGATTGTTCTTGCAGTGCATACGGAGTGTCCTTGCAAGGTCATCCGTGCTGTCATCACTTGTTAATTGTTCTGATTCGTGATGTAGATCCGCGATCTATCACCTCAGAGGATTGTTCTTGCAGTGCATACGGAGTGTCCTTGCAAGGTCGTCCGTGCTGTCTTCACTTGTTAATTGTTCTGATTCGTGATGTAGATCCGCGATCTATCGCCTCAGGGATTGTTATTGCAGTGCATACGGAGTGTCCTTGCAAGGTCGTCCGTGCTGTCTTCACTTGTTAATTGTCCTGATTCGTGATGTAGATCCGCGATCAATCACATCAGAGGATTGTTCTTGCAGTGCATACGGAGTGTCCTTGCAAGGTCGTCCGCGCTGTCTTCACTTGTTACTTGTCCTGATTCGTGATGTAGATCCGCGATCAATCACATCAGAGGATTGTTCTTGCAGTGTATACGGAGTGTCCTTGCAAGGTCGTCCGTGCTGTCTTCACTTGTTAATTGTCCTGATTCGTGATGTAGATCCGCGATCAATCACATCAGAGGATTGTTCTTGCAGTGTATACGGAGTGTCCTTGCAAGGTCGTCCGTGCTGTC
>JAQJVL010000096.1:2169803-2327470 GCA_035578905.1 Stictocephala bisonia | reverse complement strand
AATGAATTTATTACAAACCCACGAACAAATAAATGTTGAACATAGGAGGTTGGTGTTTTGAGGTAATTCGGATGAATATTATTAATAAACCTGTTCTTTTTTAGAAAAGGTATCTTGAAATGGAGAAGTAACAAATCATAATGTAATATCATGCAAAAACCATAAACTGGTAAAAATTTTCTTATAATTAAGATTATGTTGTAAGGTTCTACTATAAATTCTTTGAATCATTTTAATTGTAAAAATAAATATCTTATCGCATTGGAGAGTCAAAAGAACACACAGTTGAATGCAAATTTTCTTATTTTGGAAGCCAATTGCTGTTTATCATGGGTAGTAATTATGCTCAAATTCACTTCATAATGAATCACTTAATGGCCTTATGAAGCCTAACTGCATACACTTTTTTTCGTCGTCAAATTATCTTGATGTGGCAAACTAAAAGCTCAGTCCAGGGGTCATGCTGGAGTGAAAGGTGTCTATGGTCAGAGTCCTCCGAAGCTGGTCTCCGACACGAACCAGTTTGATCGGTGGAGTTTGAGATGTGAAAGTCGATGTTCTCTGCACATTAAATATCAGTTTCACGTCAGTGGTTGTCTGGAATACTTTCCATTTTCTGGTGACATTTCGAATGTTAGAAACTTTAAGTTTTCTTGATAATATTCACTTGGTTCCCTGTTGATGTTACAATAAGTTAAAGTTAAATGTTTAGGTTCCGTTTTATTTAGTTTCAAATAAGAATCCCTTGACGAGTAGTTCAGTGAACTGGTACATGATCGTGCAAGAGTCGTTATAGTCTTCAGCCGTTCCTCCTGGATTTTCCGCATACTAATTCATCTGTTTTCCCCAACACGAAAACTTCTTTATCCTTTACCTCTGTTTTAATTTCATAAATAATATTCCTTTCACTCGGTGTTTTACTTTCTGCACACCATCTTACTTGGCCCACGAAACAACTTTTTCTTCTCGTGTTTTTATCGAATTTGTGCATTTTTAACATTCTTATTATGCATATGGTATTTCACGTAATTTCCTTCTGAGTTACTTCCATCAAATTAGAATCAGTTTGGAGGAGGTTCTGTTGGTAAATGTTATCCAGCTATCTAGAACAATATACATATACAGTGTGTGATTATGTTATTTCAAATAAAATTAAATCTATTTTTTTAGCTATAATTTCTTTCAGGAAGAGTGTTATCATTAATTTTTAAACCTTAAACATACGCAGTAAATTTAAGAGGCTAAAGGGTAGACGAATATATTAACAAGATGTATCTTCCTGAAACAAAGAAACGTTTCGAAATATGCCTGGATATATCGAATACATAGTGAGCCTCAATCATCATGGCAGACAGCTTCTGAGGTACTGTACCAAGTAATATGCGTCCCTTTCCTAAAGTGTATAAAAACATGAGTTCAAGCCATTTTTTTATCTTTCTCGTAGATCATCGTACGAGCCTTAATTCAAAGAAAATAGAATCCTCAGTTTTCCTTCTATTTACATAAAAATATCAGTGCTTTTTTTAAGAAATAACATACAAATCTTTCAGACACTCCAGATCAACCACAAATGCAACTTGGCCTTAACCATAAAATCAATGTTCGTATAAATAGAACTACTTGTTATGAGAAGAGAGACAGTTGGTGTGTAATGGCTGCAGGCTGGATTCTCTAAAGGACGAAAGAAGTGTGCGGATATATGAAAATCAAGATGAGTTGTTGGTGCAGGGCTGCCACTACAGCGTCAGGGAGTTCATAAACTACTAACTTGTTCTTATTTCCTCCCACATTTTGAATAATGTCAATATAATTAATTTATATGTTAATAATAATAATAATAATACTGCGTACGATTATTTTTCATTTTGTCTATTTGAATATAGACATATTAGTCTAATTTGTTAACTGTCAATTATAAATGTATGATTATTATTTGAAGCTATTATTCGACTTTTACATGGCTGTTTCAATTAATATTGACTTTTTTTCTTAAGAAAGTAAATTACACCACCAAATCAACAACACCACTGACGAACAACAATTGGTGGAAGTCTGTAAATCACAATCCAGAAAGGGAAGCTTACCGGAGCTGACTTAATTTCATCATCCTCCTTTCTGGGCTCGGAATCACTGGTCTGCTGTGATTCAGTTTCACGCCCACAGTAATTATGTACGCCAAGGAAGCGAAGCGAGGGGAGCTGGCGAAACGAAAGCAAGCCGCTGGTATTTCCGCTAAACCAGGTACTCACCTCTCGATGTTTGTAGAACACACGGACGGAGGATGGTGTGTATTGAACTACTTGAATGTTAAAGAGGAGGGTGGGGTCGGAGGGATAACAAGATATTGTTAAGATTAAATCGAGAAGTCAATATTAAGTAAAAAATATGTGCAGATACAACAAATTATTTATTTAATATTTCAATTTATGAGAAATGTAGTTTTACTTTTTCAGAAACTCTATTAGGTTTTTAGAAAGTCAATGGATATAGACTTACACAATTTAAGGAGAAATGCAAAAATATGTTTTTCTATACCGATTCATTTCAATTTATTTATCGCAATACATTCATGTTTTTATTGCAAATCTTGGCACTCGTTTTCTAATTTGGCTGTTCGTTTAATTTTTCATAATGAATTTTGACTCGTAGTTTCGTTTACATTGTTACTCCATTTTTATTTTTTAGAATACACCCCTTCTTCAATGTTTCAATCTTTATTATTTACTTAGAAATTGTTCCCACTAACCAAAAATATTAGTCTTTTGTATCTCTAATATATTTTATTGCGATATGACGGTTTTATTTACTTTCACTTTAGGCATACTTCCTTTCCTAACTGTACTTGATGTATAATGTTCCTTCTCTAATTATTTTATGTATAAATATCAGGGCCATTTCATTACAATTCAACTTCTTCAAGCTATCTACAGTTCATTATGTTATCTCAGCACTTAGTTACATTATAGTTCTGTAAAATTATAGTAAATTACTAATAGCATTGTAAAAGTGTCTCTTATAGTCTTGATTTCATACTAAGATATCAATAAATATAGATTGATTATTCAATTTTTAATAATAATCAATAATTTATTATTACGTGGACACAATGATATTACTATTTGTTAATTACTATATAAATAGTTTTTTAATTAGCATAATACGTGTTGGTACATATACAGTACAAGTAAACGTCACACAACACAAATTTATTACAATATAAGCACAAAATGCACAAATATTATGGTGATCGATTTCGGTGAACCACGCTCACCTTCCTCAGACCAGAGGGATTCACAAAAGAATGGAAAACGGTGTTCAACAACTTAATTTATCTATATGATAAATTGAGTTGTTGAACACCGTTTTCCATTCTTTTGTGAATCCCTCTGGTCTGAGGAAGGTGAGCGTGGTTCACCGAAATCGATCACCATAATATTTGTGCATTTTGTGCTTATATTGTAATAAATTTGTGTTGTGTGACGTTTACTTGTACTGTATAATTACTATATGGAAATAATTGATTACAAGATCGTGTACTTGTAAGATCTTTACAAGTATTACAATTACAAGATCAGTGCTTGTAGTTAGTTTTTAATATTTCAATAGAACATAGTAATAAGAAATGGTATTCAATAAATTCTCATTACTTCCAATAATAACTAATTTAAAGCGTCATAGTTGCTGCATACATCCGTCTTGAATGGATAGAATATTCTTATTAACTTAAGGCGTCATAGTTGCTGCTTATATACGTCTTGAATGGATAGAATATTCTTATTAACTTAAGGCGTCATAGTTGCTGCTTACATCCGTCTTGAATGGATAGAATATTCTTATTAACTTAAGGCGTCATAGTTGCTGCGTACATCCGTCTTGAATGGATAGAATATTCTTATTAACTTAAGGCGTCATAGTTGCTGCGTACATCCGTCTTGAATGGATAGAATATTCTTATTAACTTAAGGCGTCATAGTTGCTGCTTACATCCGTCTTGAATAGATAGAATATTCTTATTAACTTGAGGCGTCATAGTTCCTGCTTACATCCGTCTTGAATGGATAGAATATTCTTATTAACTTAAGGTGTCATAGTTGCTGCGTACATCCGTCTTGAATGGATAGAATATTCTTATTAACTTAAGGCGTCATAGTTGCTGCGTACATCCGTCTTGAATGGATAGAATATTCTTATTAACTTAAGGCGTCATAGTTGCTGCATACCAGCGAGCACAGAATTCTGTCCTCGCTGCTGCATACATCCGTCTTGAATGGATAGAATATTCTTATTAACTTAAGGCGTCATAGTTGCTGCTTACATCCGTCTTGAATGGATAGAATATTCTTATTAACTTAAGGCGTCATAGTTGCTGCGTACATCCGTCTTGAATGGATAGAATATTCTTATTAACTTAAGGCGTCATAGTTGCTGCATACATCCGTCTTGAATGGATAGAATATTCGTATTAATTTAAGGCGTCATAGTTGCTACTTACATCCGTCTTGAATGGATAGAATATTCTTATTAACTTAAGGCGTCATAGTTGCTGCATACATCCGTCTTGAATGGATAGAATATTCATATTAACTTAAGGCATCATAGTTGCTGCATACATCCGTCTTGAATGGATAGAATATTCTTATTAACTTAAGGCGTCATAGTTGCTGCATACATCCGTCTTGAATGAATAGAATATTCTTATTAACTTAAGGCGTCATAGTTCATACATCCGTCTTGAATGGATAGAATATTCTTATTAACTTAAGGCGTCATAGTTGCTGCATACATCCGTCTTGAATGGATAGAATATTCTTATTAACTTAAAGCGTCATAGTTGCTGCTTGCATCCGTCTTGAATGGATAGAATATTCTTATTAACTTAAGGCGTCATAGTTGCTGCTTGCATCCGTCTTGAATGGATAGAATATTCTTATTAACTTAAGGCGTCATAGTTGCTGCATACATCCGTCTTGAATGGATAGAATATTCTTATTAACTTAAGGCGTCATAGTTGCATACATCCGTCTTGAATGGATAGAATATTCGTATTAATTTAAGTCAACGTTCATAATGTTGGAATATAATAATTATTTTTAACTTTCAGTTAAGGAACGTTGTATAGTGACTAACAATGCTAAAAACATATTTTCACGTAGCTTATCCATTTTCAGTTTTTATTCAGCATTTTATATCTAATTTAATAGATGTAATGGTTCTATGACAATTGTCTGTTTTATCTCATTATAAATTGATTATAAACTCAATTCACTTTGTATTTTACCAAATATTTTTAAAATGAATTATTATCGTATATCGTACGTATATACAAATAACTAATATAATTAATGTATGCATTGTTATTATAGCTTGTCTTTACAGTCGTAACTTCTAGAAAATTTGACTAGTGACTGTCCCCCTCAGCAGATATTGTATTTTATAGCTGAAAAACATGTTTGTAACGATGTAACAAAACTAAATGAAATTACTTTATTATTCTGTATGACTTTAAGTTAGAGAATTTATAGATATTTGTTAATTATTAGTTCAAAATATGCCACTGTCCATGTATAGATGGCTGTGTGGGTCAATACCACTAAAGTACATATGTTAGTAGGTGGGTAGGTGTACATGTAGGGGTTGGCGGTTGAAGCTCACCCACTGTAGGTGTTTAGGTGGGTGTGGGCCAATACCAATATACGTGTATGGTTGAGTGGGAGGGTCATTACCAATTCACATATTTACTAATTGCATATGTTCGTTGGGAGATAAAGTTCCATTCTAGTATCCAATCAGTTACCACTTTCGGTTTCAAAAAGGTCGAGGATCCTCAGAATTATTTTTAAAGGGCAGGTTAACAATAACAGGATTCTTCAGTTATCTTTTATTCACATCTTAGTCCTCTGATGTTACAGCCTGGCCTACTAGGCAAATGACGTTTCTTCACAGGGTGGTTTTGATTTACAGCCAATTCAACAGGTTTGGTCACTTGCCACACGATGCAATTTTGGGTTGTCACCTTTAGATCCTTCGGCAACTTTAGCTGTTCTTCACCCAGTCTCCGAGGTCAGTGGTCCTTCCGTGACCAGAGCGGCCTCCACAGGTGACTGGACGCTCCTCCACCCATTCACAATGGCTTCAGAAGGAAAGCGTAGCTAACAACTTTATCCCAGATGATGTAAGCTTCTACATACGCATGCGATCAAATTATAAAGAAAAGATTGGTTAAGAAAGTATATAGAACCAATGTGCTTAGACACCCATAGTTGGGTGGGCGCTGACTAAGTATGTCATTGAAGGAGAAAGGATCATAAATCCCAATCCATCAGTTATAAAGGATGGACCGTAAATCTAATTGCTATGGCAGTCTTTATATACATCCTTACCGGATGGCTTCCTCATCCTTTATAATCCTCTGCGGTTTTATTTAGTTATTCATCTACAGACAATGTGCTCTATGTAAAGCTTAAGCTAAATTAAGAACATTTGATTCGTCGGTCAAATATGTTGGCACTAGTGGTGCAGTGCTGTTAAACAGCTAATTAAAGACATTTGATTTGTCGGTCAAATATGTTGGCACTAGTGGTGCAGTGCTGTTAAACAGCTAATTAAAGACATTTGATTTGTCGGTCAAATATGTTGGCACTAGTGGTGCAGTGCTGTTAAACAGCTAATTAAAGACATTTGATTTGTCGGTCAAATATGTTGGCAGTAGTGGTGCAGTGCTGTTAAACAGCTAATTAAAGACATTTGATTTGTCGGTCAAATATGTTGGCACTAGTGGTGCAGTGCTGTAAAGCAGCTAATTAAAGACATTTGATTTGTCGGTCAAATATGTTGGCACTAGTAGTGCAGTGCTGTTAAACAGCTAATTAAAGACATTTGATTTGTCGGTAAAATATGTTAGCACTAGTGGTGCAGTGCTGTAAAGCAGCTAATTAAAGACAATTGTTTTGTCGGTGAAATATGTTGGCACTAGTGGTGCAGTGCTGTTAAACAGCTAATTAAAGACATTTGATTTGTCGGTCAAATATGTTGGCACTAGTGGTGCAGTGCTGTTAAACAGCTAATTAAAGACATTTGATTTGTCGGTCAAATATGTTGGCACTAGTGGTGAAGTGCTGTTAAACAGCTAATTAAAGACATTTGATTTGTCGGTCAAATATGTTGGCACTAGTGGTGCAGACTGTTAAACAGCTAATTAAAGACATTTGATTTGTCGGTCAAATATGTTGGCACTAGTGGTGCAGTGCTGTTAAACAGCTAATTAAAGACATTTGATTTGTCGATCAAATATGTTGGCACTAGTGGTGCAGACTGTTAAACAGCTAATTAAAGACATTTGATTTGTCGGTCAAATATGTTGGCACTAGTGGTGCAGTGCTGTTAAACAGCTAATTAAAGACAAAGTATTGTGGAGATTGTATGCGATAGGTTCTATGCTTGGTCTTCTCAATACCGACACGGCGTCCAATCAATGGTTGTCATCGACGTAAACACTACAAGAGACGTCTGAAGTGTCCATGTTAGGTGGTAGTCAGTTTCCGGTTGTTGTGTTGGAGATAGAACTGAGTACCAATCTTGTCAATTAAGCTGCAAATCAAACCAATACTAAGTCGTTTAGATTCCACTTAAATTTGTAGGTGTTTTAGTTTCCCTGGTTACTGTAATATTAATAAATTAGCCCTTTCTGAGCATAAGTCGAGCTCAGTTAGTAACCAGTACACACAAGTCATCCGTACTCATATAATCATCCATATTCACTATAAATACGCACAAATTTGTGTCAGCCTCTTGTGTATGAGAATCTGTATACCCAAATATCAATATTGATTACTAACGATTTTCTTCCTAAATCCTTTTATTATAAACGTGTCTGTAAAAATATTTGCACGATGTTTGTTTCCGACTCTACATTAAATAGATTGAGAAGTTAACTAAAATCCGACGTCGATTGTCTTTTTCGGCCACCCTATGTACAAAATTAAAATCAAGATAATGTTAACTTTCAATTTCAATACTCAATAGGTTATCCCAATTCATTTCCTTTAGAGCATTGGATCAAGATAAAGAGGTCACATTCAATAGTGCGTTAAATGTGTGCCGCTTAGTTATTTCTCCAGTTTTCCTTGGAGAATGGTCAACACCTTGTCAGTACCTCCCATGTTCTCAAAATCCTCAAGGATTAATATAGTATTTATTGCTATAGATGCAAAAAGATATATATTGGTTGTAATAACTGCTTTTGATGCGTTCGCTGAGGCTATAAGAAAGCGACCTTTGTTTCTTTTTTCTGTGTACTTAATAATGGTCCATTTCCTTGCCTTACTTTCCGACCGAGTTGATTTCTTTGCCAACCATTTTCTTCCCACACTTCTTCACGTCGAAGGTTCAAGTAATATTTAGAAGCAGCCTAACAGTAAATATATCCTTAGAGTAGTAGTTAACTCCTGCATGAAGCCTTTCCAAGTCAACGTGGATTCCTCATATAATGGTGGTAACACAGTTTCAATGATAGTGTTTGTGAAATACTAGCTAAGGCTTGCGGCCTTCAACAAACCGCAAACCACTTCGGTTTCTCTTCGCAGGCCTCCCAGTCGACAGACCCCAAGTCAGATCTGCATAATTACACACTGTATTCAATCGTATGTACACTTTTTACGGTTCCATTCTTGCAATGTTTTGTACGTCTTACGTTCGACGTATTTTAGGAGATCCGTTTGATAGCGTTACCGTGGGAAAATTTAACTCATAACAAACGTGACAACAAAGAATGTTTATTGTTTAGTAATGACATATAAAATAACCTCTTTCGCCAACATACAAAAGACCATTAGGAAGATCTCATAGCTTTCTGTGAACTATTAAAGTAGTGATGAATGTCGATTAAACTATTTAGACTATAATTTTAAAACTCCTTCATCCACGTTTTCCTGACTAATTCATTATTCATTCTTCAACAATAATTATTGAGAAGCTACTAGTAGAGAAATATGTGGCGAATATCGAGAGGGAGCGAATGAGTGTAGATGAACGAGTGTAGTCATTAGGGTCGAGTGTTCATTAGAAGGAGCCCAACACCCAGTGCATTTAAGGGACCTACAGATTTACGTGTAATCCGAACCACGTAGTATTTGGTCTGCTATTCTCAACTTACTGACAAGCCTTATACTCGTCCTCTCCCCCACACAACATCCGAACCCTGATTACTAGCCAATATGGACACCCCAGATTTCTCTAGTAGTGTCCACGTCGACGGCAACCATTGATCGGACGCCATGTCAGTACTTTGAGAACCAAGTGTATAGAACTTATTGGCTACAATATTCCCAACACTATGTTCCCATGTAGCTGGGTTATGGCACTGCACCAATTGTTCCAACAATATCCCATTTCCCTAATCTGCTTGTATAAAAATACATTTTATGTACATTTACATTAATTATAATTTTAAACGTGCAAATCTAGTACATATCTTGTTGAAACTACAAATCCACAATCAAAATCAAAGAGTTAAATATTCTTACTTTGAAAGTTAAAAATAAAACTGTAACATTCAACTATACTGTAATATTTCGATCCAAAACCTTCATTTCAGATCACGTGAAATAGTTAATTGTATACCATCGAAAAGACAATTTATATGCTTTACATATTTTAAGTGCAACAGTGGCTCAACCTTATACTTGATGTTGGAAAACTTACTATAAAGTAAGCCATTCTACGAGAAATGTATGTTTGAATGGAATTAAATTAATATGTTTAAGACTAAGCAAGGAAAATTAGAGTTAATTAGAGTTATTGTTAAATAAATGGGCACTGGTGGCACAGTGCTGCAACCCAGCAACCTGGGGACAGTGTTGTGGAGATTGTAGGCGATACATTCTATACTCGTTCCTGTTAATACCGACCGACACAGCCCCCAATCTATAGTTGCCATCGATGTAGACACTACTAAAGAAGTCTGGAGGGTCCGTGTCGGGTTAATAGTCAGGGTCCAGATGTTTTGTTAGGTTGGATGTGGGGTTCTTTGTAGGGAATAGTGGTTTTTGAATAATCATAATGGGAGGAAGGGAGGATACAGAGAAATGATGCATGCATAATTACCCTACAACCGATATAAAACAACGGTACATAATGGGAGGGGGGGGAGGATACAGAGAAATGATGCATGAATAATTACCCTACAACCGATATAAAACAACGATACATAATGGGAGGGGGGGGGAGGATACAGAGAAATGATGCATGAATAATTACCCTACAACCAATATAAAACAACGGTACATAATGGGAGGGGGGGGGAGGATACAGAGAAGTGATGCATGCATAATTACACTACAACCGATATAAAACAACGGTACATAATGGGAGGGGGGGGAGGATACAGAGAAATGATGCATGAATAATTACCCTACTACCAATATAAAACAACGGTACATAATGGGAGGGGGGGGAGGATACAGAGAAATGATGCATGAATAATTACCCTACAACTGATATAAAACAGCAGTACATAATGGGAGGGAGGGAGGATACAGAGAAGTGATGCATGCATAATTACCCTACAACCGATATAAAACAACGGTACATAATAGGAGGGGGGTAGGAGGATACAGAGAAATGATGCATGAATAATTACCCTACAACCGATATAAAACAACGGTACATAATGGCAGGGAGGGAGATTACAGAGAAGTGATGCATGCATAATTACCCTACAACCGATATAAAACAACGGTACATAATGGGAGGGGGGGGAGGATACAGAGAAATGATGCATGAATAATTACCCTACAACCGATATAAAACAACGGTACATAATAGGAGGGGGGTGGGAGGATACAGAGAAATGATGCATGAATAATTACCCTACAACCGATATAAAACAACGGTACATAATGGCAGGGAGGGAGATTACAGAGAAGTGATGCATGCATAATTACCCTATAACCGATATAAAACAACGATACAAAATGGGAGGGAGGGAGAATACAGAGAAGTGATGCATGCATAATTACCCTACAACCGATATAAAACAGCAGTACATAATGGGAGGGAGGGAGGATACAGAGAAGTGATGCATGCATAATTACCCTACAACCGATATAAAACAACGGTACATAATAGGAGGGGGGGAGGATACAGAGAAATGATGCATGAATAATTACCCTACAACTGATATAAAACAACGGTACATAATGGGAGGGGGGGGGAGGATACAGAGAAATGATGCATGAATAATTACCCTACAACTGATATAAAACAGCAGTACATAATGGGAGGGAGGGAGGATACAGAGAAGTGATGCATGCATAATTACCTTACAACCGATATAAAACAACGGTACATAATAGGAGGGGGGTGGGAGGATACAGAGAAATGATGCATGCATAATTACCCTACAACCGATATAAAACAACGGTACATAATGGGAGGGGGGGGAGGATACAGAGAAATGATGCATGCATAATTACCCTACAACCGATATAAAACAATGGTACATAATGGGAGGGGGGGGAGGATACAGAGAAATGATGCATGAATAATTACCCTACAACTGATATAAAACAGCAGTACATAATGGGAGGGAGGGAGGATACAGAGAAGTGATGCATGCATAATTACCCTACAACCGATATAAAACAACGGTACATAATAGGAGGGGGGTGGGAGGATACAGAGAAATGATGCATGAATAATTACCCTACAACCGATATAAAACAACGGTACATAATGGCAGGGAGGGAGATTACAGAGAAGTGATGCATGCATAATTACCCTACAACCGATATAAAACAACGATACAAAATGGGAGGGAGGGAGGATACAGAGAAGTGATGCATGCATAATTACCCTACAACCGATATAAAACAACGGTACATAATAGGAGGGGGGTGGGAGGATACAGAGAAATGATGCATGAATAATTACCCTACAACCGATATAAAACAACGGTACATAATGGCAGGGAGGGAGATTACAGAGAAGTGATGCATGCATAATTACCCTACAACCGATATAAAACAACGATACAAAATGGGAGGGAGGGAGGATACAGAGAAGTGATGCATGCATAATTACCCTACAACCGATATAAAACAGCAGTACATAATGGGAGGGATAGAGGATACAGAGAAGTGATGCATGCATAATTACCCTACAACCGATATAAAACAACGGTACATAATAGGAGGGGGGGAGGATACAGAGAAATTATGCATGAATAATTACCCTACAACCGATATAAAACAACGATACAATATGGGAGGGAGGGAGGATACAGAGAAGTGATGCATGCATAATTACCCTACAACCGATATAAAACAACGGTACATAATGGGAGGGAGGGAGGATACAGAGAAGTGATGCATGCATAATTACCCTACAACCGATATAAAACAACGATACATAATAAGAGAGGGGAGGATACAGAGAAGTGATGCATGCATAATTACCCTACAACCGATATAAAACAACGATACATAATGGGAGGGGGGAGGATACAGAGAAGTAATGCATGCATAATTACCCTATAACCGATATAAAACAACGGTACGTAATGGGAGGGGGGAGGATACAGAGAAGTGATGCATGCATAATTACCCTACAACCGATATAAAACAACGATACATAATGGGAGGGAGGGAGGATACAGAGAAGTGATGCATGCATAATTACCCTACAACCGATATAAAACAACGGTACATAATGGGAGGGAGGGAGGATACAGAGAGGTTATGCATGCATAATTACCCTACAACCGATTTAAAACAAAGGTACATAATGGGAGGGAGGGAGGATACAGAGAAGTGATACATGCATAATTACCCTACAACCGATATAAAACAACGGTACAAAATGGGAGGGAGGGAGGATACAGAGAAGTGATGCATGCATAATTACCCTACAACCGATATAAAACAATGGTACATAATGGGAGGGAGGGAGGATACAGAGAAATGATGCATGCATAATTACCCTACAACCGATATAAAACAACGGTACAAAATAGAAGGGGGGGAGGATACAGAGAAATGATGCATGAATAATTACCCTACAACCGATATAAAACAACTGTACATAATGGGAGGGAGGATACAGAGAAGTGATGCATGCATAATTACCCTACAACCGATATAAAACAACGGTACAAAATGGGAGGGAGGGAGGATACAGAGAAGTGATCCATGCATAATTACCCTACAACCGATATAAAACAACGGTACATAATGGGAGGGAGGGAGGATACAGAGAAGTGATGCATGCATAATTACCCTACAACCGATATAAAACAACGGTACAAAATGGGAGGGAGGGAGGATACAGAGAATTGATGCATGCATAATTACCCTACAACCGATATAAAACAACGGTACATAATGAGAGGGAGGGAGGATACAGAGAAGTGATGCATGCATAATTACCCTACAACCGATATAAAACAACGGTACAAAATAGGAGGGGGGAGGATACAGAGAAATTATGCATGAATAATTACCCTACAACTGATATAAAACAACGGTACATAATGGGAGGGAGGGAGAATACTGAGAGGTGATGCATGCATAATTACCCTACAACCGATATAAAACAACGATACATAATGGGAGGGAGGGAGGATACAGAGAAGTGATGCATGCATAATTATCCTACAACCGCTATAAAACAACGGTACAAAATAGGAGGGGGGAGGATACAGAGAAATGATGCATGAATAATTACCCTACAACCGATATAAAACAACGGTACATAATTGGAGGGGGGGAGGATACAGAGAAGTGATGCATGCATAATTACCCTACAACCGATATAAAACAACGGTACATAATAGGAGGGGGGAGGATACAGAGAAATGATGATGCATGAATAATTACCCTACAACCGATTTAAAACAACGGTACATAATAGGAGGGGGGAGGATACAGAGAAATGATGCATGAATAATTACCCTACAACCGATTTTAAACAACGGTACATAATGGTAGGGAGGGAGGATACAGAGAGTTTATGCATGCATAATTACCCTACAACCGATATAAAACAACGGTACATAATAGGACGGGGGGAGGATACAGAGAAATGATGCATGCATAATTACCCTAAAACCGATATAAAACAACGGTACATAATGGGAGGGAGGGAGGATACAGAGAGGTTATGCATGAATAATTACCCTACAACCGATATAAAAAAACGGTACATAATGGGAGGGAGGGAGGATACAGAGAGGTTATGCATGAATAATTACCCTACAACCGATATAAAATATCGGTACATAATGGGAGGGAGGGAGGATACAGAGAGGTTATGCATGCATAATTACCCTACAACCGATATAAAACAACGGTACATAATGGGAGGGAGGGAGGATACAGAGAGGTGATGCATGCATAATTACCCTACAACCGATATAAAATAACGGTACATAATGGGAGGGAGGGAGGATACAGAGAAGTGATGCATGCATAATTACCCTACAACCGATATAAAACAACGGTACATAATAGGAGGGGGGGAGGATATAGAGAAGTGATGCATGCATAATTACCCTACAACCGATATAAAACAACGGTACATAATGGGAGGGAGGGAGGATACAGAGAGGTTATGCATGCATAATTACCCTACAACCGATATAAAACAACGGTACATAAAGGGAGGGAGGGAGGATACAGAGAGGTGATGCATGCATAATTACCCTACAACCGATATAAAACAACTGTACATAATGGGAGGGAGGGAGGATACAGAGAGGTTATGCATGCATAATTACCCTACTACCGATATAATACAACGGTACATAATGGGAGGGAGGGAGGATACAGAGATGTGATGCATGCATAATTACCCTACAACCGATATAAAACAACGATACATAATGGGAGGGGGGTAGGATACAGAGAAGTGATGCATGCATAATTACCTTACAACCGATATAAAACAACGGTACATAATGGGAGGGAGGGAGGATACAAAGAAGTGATGCATGCATAATTACCCTACAACTGATATAAAACAACGGTACAAAATGGGAGGGAGGGAGGATACATAGAAGTGATGCATGCATAATTACCCTACAACCGATATAAAACAACGGTACAAAATGTGACATCATGGTTTTACTGATTAAGTTCAAATGTTGTAAACTGATCTCTCAATTGTCTGTGCTACAGCCTTGAGTTTAAAACTACTTAATGAAATCTATTTGCTTACTTTTATGGAAATAAAGTACAAAAACAAGCAATTTAGGTATACTAATCACATTCTATGTATGACATTTATAATATTACCACTTAACTGCATAATATATTTGTACAGTATGTAATTTACATCACATTTATATGTGGTAGTTTAAATAAATTTTGATAGTTTTGTTGCAAATGTGGACGTTTTCTTCTTAATTTACGTAGGCCTACTTTAATTGCAATACTCAAATTTTTTAATCATATATAAAGTTATTTAATCGGCTTATTTTAGTGTTTAGTTAATTATTACTACGATGACATTTTTGAAATAGAATTAAATCTTTGACTAATATACAATTTTAAATAACAGTAAACAAGTCATAAAAACCGTGTTCGTTGTGTTTTAAAGTGTTTTTTACGTGTTAAGGACAAAATGTATAAATGAAACCATTTTGTTGACATTAGGCAAGTGATTTAAAGTACCACAGAAGAGTCCGATGTCTTGGAAGTAGCGACACACCCCTCAAAATAATCTGATATGTTGTAATTACATTTTTCTGGGTCTGTTTCTTTTACTTTTATTTTAATCCATGTCCAGTCTTTACTTGGATTTTCATTTGTTCAATTATAGCTTCTCTTCTTAAATTTTATCCAAGACGTTAAGGGATCCAAAGTCATAGGTTTCATTAAATATTAAAAATTGTACAAAATATTTAATGAACTGAAAGTCTCATTAGCTAATACCTACACTATATTGTCTATTTTTTTTAGTTTGCTTGCTATAGGTACTGGAGGACAGTATACCTAGGAGGGCCTCCTAGGTATACTGTCCTCCGGTAGCTATAGTAAGCCCTCCTAGGTATACTGTCCTCCAGTAGCTAGGTATAATGTCCTCCAGTAGCTATAGTAAGCCCTCCTAGGTATACTGTCCTCCGGTAGCTATAGTAAGCCCTCCTAGGTATACTGTCCTCCAGTAGCTAGGTATAATGTCCTCCAGTAGCTATAGTAAGCCCTCCTAGGTATACTGTCCTCCAGTAGCTATAATAAGCCCTCCTAGTTATACTGTCCTCCAGTAGCTAGGTATACTGTCCTCCAGTAGCTAGGCATACTGTCCTCCAGTAGCTAGGTATACTGTCCTCCAGTAGCTATAGTTAGCCCTCCTAGGTATACTGTCCTCCGGTAGCTATAGTAAGCCCTCCTAGGTATACTGTCCTCCAGTAGCTATAGTAAGCCCTCCTAGGTATACTGTCCTCCGGTAGCTATAGTAAGCCCTCCTAGGTATACTGTCCTCCAGTAGCTATAGTAAGCCCTCCTAGGTATACTGTCCTCCAGTAGCTATAGTAAGCCCTCCTAGGTATACTGTCCTCCGGTAGCTATAGTAAGCCCTCCTAGGTATACTGTCCTCCAGTAGCTAGGTATACTGTCCTCCAGAAGCTAGGTATACTGTCCTCCAGTACCTATAGTAAGCCCTCCTAGGTATACTGTCCTCCAGAAGCTAGGTATACTGTCCTCCAGTAGCTATAGTAAGCCCTCCTAAGTATACTGTCCTCCAGTAGCTAGGTATACTGTCCTCCAGAAGCTAGGTATACTGTCCTCCAGTACCTATAGTAAGCCCTCCTAGGTATACTGTCCTCCAGAAGCTAGGTATACTGTCCTCCGGTAGCTATAGTAAGCCCTCCTAGGTATACTGTCCTCCAGTAGCTAGGTATACTGTCCTCCAGAAGCTAGGTATACTGTCCTCCAGTACCTATAGTAAGCCCTCCTAGGTATACTGTCCTCCAGAAGCTAGGTATACTGTCCTCCAGTACCTATAGTAAGCCCTCCTAGGTATACTGTCCTCCAGAAGCTAGGTATACTGTCCTCCAGTAGCTATAGTAAGCCCTCCTAGGTATACTGTCCTCCGGTAGCTATAGTAAGCCCTCCTAGGTATACTGTCCTCCAGTAGCTAGGTATACTGTCCTCCAGAAGCTAGGTATACTGTCCTCCAGTACCTATAGTAAGCCCTCCTAGGTATACTGTCCTCCAGAAGCTAGGTATACTGTCCTCCAGTACCTATAGTAAGCCCTCCTAGGTATACTGTCCTCCAGTAGCTAGGTATACTGTCCTCCAGAAGCTAGGTATACTGTCCTCCAGTAGCTATAGTAAGCCCTCCTAGGTATACTGTCCTCCAGTAGCTAGGTATACTGTCCTCCAGAAGCTAGGTATACTGTCCTCCAGTAGCTATAGTAAGCCCTCCTAGGTATACTGTCCTCTAGAAGCTAGGTATACTGTCCTCTAGAAGCTAGGTATACTGTCCTCCAGTAGCTCTAGTAAGCCCTCCTAGGTATACTGTCCCCCCGTAGCTATAGTAAGCCCTCCTAGGTATACTGTCCCCCAGTAGCTATAGTAAGCCCTCCTAGGTATACTGTCCTCTAGAAGCTAGGTATACTGTCCTCTAGAAGCTAGGTATACTGTCCTCCAGTAGCTCTAGTAAGCCCTCCTAGGTATACTGTCCCCCAGTAGCTATAGTAAGCCCTCCTAGGTATACTGTCCCCCAGTAGCTATAGTAAGCCCACTAACAAAAATAGACAATATAGTATAGGACTGAGGCTTTAAGCGGCAGGTGTCATAACTAGAATCTACATTTTCCGGTGACAACCGCGTCAAGGTACTATCTACAATATTTACAAGATGACCAGACTTTTCGACCATACTGTGTCTCAGAGAAACCACTGAGGATGCCACATCACAGTATTGGCGAAACGTCTGACCATCTTGTAAATATTGTAGATAGTAGGCGTACCTTGACGTGGTTGTCACCGGAAAATGTAGATTCTAATATAGTATATTAATTAGCCAATGAGACTTTCAATTCATGATCATTAAATATTTTTTACAAAAACGTTAATCTTAACTGAAGTTATTGTATTGTAAAACATAATTTTCCCGCGCAATGTTCTAAGTTAATAAACAAAATTATAAATTACTGAATAAAATATTCGTCGTTAGAGTTATTTTTTCTGCTGATGGCTCGAAACATTTGCAGATCATTTTGATACAGCTGTAGGCGTGAAATTAAAAACTTGGTTTTATATCCTTTCAAACGGGGTAGATAATATTTATAACGTTTCACCAAACCTCGACATACGTCAGTAGTCATGCCGAGACCTTTGTATTTGTCAATGTAGGCTTGCCGATGAGTTTATACATTTTTGTACTTTAAAGTTCTCATTTTAGTTCTAAATAAGAACGATGTTCATTTAACACAAACTTATTGAATATTTTAGTTATTCATTGACACATGGAATAATCGAACCTAATCCACTGAACTACTGATGGAAGCCTGAAATGTTAAAAATATATTGTAATAACCTCCCCACCTACCCAACTACTCGGGAGGGTTTATTGTTAATTTCAATATTTAATTATTTATCAATGAAACGATTTCTTGAAATCAACAATCATGAATAACACAAGATTATTTTACTTAAAAAACAAAACACATTATGTCTAATTTTTTCTAAAACAGTTTATATTGCTTGTAATTTGTATAATGTTCGTTAGAATGAATGGCTTTCGTTTACGGAGATGAAATATTATGAGGATCTCAGTATAGGATATCTGACATTTGATTATGTATATTGTTGTTTCTCTTGAAGGTGTATTTATACAACTTAGTTGTTAAATAAATTCAACAATATTTGTAATCAATGGATCCGCAATCAAGTTTGTGTTAAATCCACGTTCAGAATAACACAATCAATCAATGAGGGAGACAAAGGTAGTTGGACATTTGCCATCATTACGTGAAAAATAACAATCACGACGTTTCGATTTGGTAAAACCCAAACCTTTTTCAAGTGCTAAAAACTAAATTACATCTACACAAACATGTTATAAAACTACGTTATTAAACTAATAAACTTATCTACTTTAATAATTATCTACATTTTAACCTAGATCCTGGAGTGGAGTACAACAAAATGAACTTCTACTAAATATTTACAAAATATTAACAGGGTTAAATTAATATAGCCAATTAGGCGCTGTCCAGGTCACGATATCAACGAAAATTGTCAAAACACAATAAAATTAATATTCAAATCAGACTGAAATAAGATTACATAAACTAATCATAAATATATGATACCTGAAAAACACTATTAAATTAAAATAACATTCAACATGCACAAAAATGATATATATGCCTTGGAAGGACTGAGACTACTATTACAATTACATTTTAACCTGAAAAGACAACAATTATTAGGAATAAAACAAATACAATAATCAAATATTACAAAAATGATGAAGTCTTACGACCCGCAATGACGATGGCGTCTAGACGTCCCAGGCACGAAGTGAGGATGATACAATCCAAATGCAGTGTCTACGAAGTTCCCTCCAAGGTGATAAAGCACGGGGACTAGACAAACATACACACTACACTTCACAACAACCATACACAGACTGACGAGGTCAGGGACGTACGCTCCGAGATCGCCAAAAATGCGGTGACTCAGGTACGGGGACGGAGACTCATGGGATGTTTAATTGTTGTAGGTGCAGGTGGTGTAGGATTCTGGTTAGATGATGTCATGAGTGTATTGAACTTTTTATCAAGCGTGTTTTTAAGTAAAGGAACCCACATGGGTCTAACTTTTATGCTACTTTGATTACTTGTTCATTATTTAGTTTCATAAAGGCACCTTCGATGAATTTACGTTTAAAAAAATGTGGTTCCCTGTGAACCACTTAAAAACAATTTGGGTTTTACCAAATCGAAACGTCGTGATTGTTATTTTTCACGTAATGATGGCAAATGTCCAACTACCTTTGTCTCCCTCATCTGATACTCCATCATTAACAAATTTCAAAAACAAAATCAATCAATGGTTGACCACATCCGACTTTCTACTCGTGACGGGAGGATCAGCTCTCGATTAGAGGAGTTGAGTAGTCGAACAGTCGTTAGTGTGCTGCTTGATAATTTGAGCTATTTGCCTACTTACTATTAAAGTTTAACTAAAGTCAATTCCAAACTAAGGTCGTATCAATACTTCCATGGAGTGAACTTTCGGAACACTTTCACTATGTTGAAAATGTATATTCCTTTTGAATTTCCTGTACAGTATATTCTTTAAGGAAGAATTGAGAGATGCTGAATAGAAATTGATAACTTATAAAAATTGACGAAACAAATATCGCAATAATTATAAAACAAATCACCTGTTAAATGTCCAAGATTCTGCCTTAAGTGATTGCAATAGAAATCACGTTTCATTAAGATTGGCCCATTTATGTCATCCTCCAGAGCAGGAAAAATACAATAAACACACAAAAACCTAGATAGTATAGAAAGCTATTTGGGTGATTTGCAACTTGTTGAAAATGTAAGTAGCCTAATGTGTAATATGTTGTTCAAAGCAGATGAAGCCCGAAACCGGGCCCGCTCTGGAGCATTAAGCCATTTTCGAAGATATTGTGTTTGTATTGCATCGCTTATAACGCAATAAATACTAATTTTTTGCCACGGTGTATATGGAATTATTTTCTTATTTTGCATTAGAATTTACGACTAAAAGAACAGCAATAAAAAAAATACAAATGTTTTTCTTTTTGTTTTAACAATTGTTGTTTGAATATTGTTAGAGGTCAAAATTAAACATATTTATATTCAGTAGGTTTCAGCGTATTAGTCAATAAAGTTTTTCTTTAAAAAAATTACAAATCATAGATTACTACATGCGTTAAATATAATGTGGAAATGCTTCAATTTGTTTATAACAAAATACATGCACGGTAAACACTTGGAACTATCATATTTGAACTTCTCTACTCTCAAATCATCGATTAAAACAAATATCAAAATATCAAAATTGGTCCGTCAGGAGCCGAGAAAATGACAATTTTTTTCGTCTAAGCATAAAAAAAGCTAAGCATGTCTAAGCATTCGTCGTCGTGATTCGTCTAAGCATGAACCTTTGATTTCAGTTTCTAGAATACCACCTTTTGATCATTATTCACGCGAGTGTACCACTTACTTTTTAATTTTAATTGATGTTGCCGATCATTCACGCTTGTGAAAATTTGTATTTGAAAAGAACTTGGTATTACGAACCTATTGATTCTTTAATCAACTCCGTATTGTTTAAACATTCACCGCACACGCTTGTTAACTTTAGCAGTTTGTATCTCGGAAACCAGTCGATGGATTTGGACAAAATTTTTACCAGTTAAGCGTCTTTCCGAGTACAAAATCTTATTAAAAATTCATGTTAAAAATCGTCGTAAATTTGCAAATACAATGAAATTGTTTATAAGTAGAAATATATTTACTTTTTTTATAAGTAAAAATAATCCCGGGGGCGTCCAAATCAACCGATTTCAATTTTACAAAAAGCAAATAAAATTTTGAGCTTACTAATATATGTTAAAAATTGTCAAGTGCCAAGTTACCTTTTTCGTTTTTTTTTTTTTACAGTTATTGTTATTTTGCAACAAGAGCAATTATTTCAAGTGTTGTAACCAAGTATACCTTACTCAAAATTTAATTATAAAACTTTTTTCTTTCTTCAACTTGCTTCAAAAGTCAGTACTTCCAAAGTATTATAAAGTATTATAAGAGAATAGACGAAAAAATGCATTTTTTAAATTTGTTTTCACATTATTGTTAGTAAAAAATGTTTCACAACTTTTTGAGATGGATCATATTTTAATTGTTGTTATTTGTATTTTTCTAGAGAGTTTAACGCAAAAATTAGCGTACCACCTCTCGTGTCCACAAAATCGTAGATCTTGACAGAAAAGCCCTGGTCTATGAAGTGTTATGGCCATCGGTATTCTTATTCGTGAATTTGTTAGTCATGTAGGGGCCCTTTGCACAATAAAATAAAACAATATTTACAAAGGAGGAGATATAAGATATTTTCCAACTAGTAACCTTGAACAGGAATAGTAAGGAGACTGGGCACGGAGTGAATGTGAGAGGCAGTTTGTTATTGGCGACCCTTTATAGTGTAATGGCCTAACACCATTCTTCATACTACAAGTTTATTGCTGACATGGTGGCTAAGTGGCTAAGGCTCGCTTGTTCTTCACTTATTGAATATAGTTCACGAATGTGCTGCAAGCACGTGTTAACAGGCAAGTAAAGTGTGAAAAATAAAAAATCTTGCTTTTAAATACCGAAAGTACGCAAGTTTTTGAAAAGCTATTGATTGGTGTTCAGTTCCTGTCCCCTGTTCTCTGCACTCCCAGCGAAATGTCGTGACCTGCCAACATCTTGAGGTAGCTTATTTCCCCCACATTTTTTAAAAATAGGATAGTATTTGATTTTTAATTAAATTATTTTTCAGTTCACTTTTTTCTTCTGTAGTCGCTATTTTTGCCTGATTTATTTTACTAGCCTATTGGTATAAATGACGCCAGAAGCATAAAGTTATTTGTGAATCTGAACTTTGAGTGAATTACAATAGTTAACAAAGGCTGTGTAATTTACTGGGGCTGACAATGCATCATAAACTTAACACAGAAGGACAATGCTAACAAAGAAACTTTCTCAAAATGAATACTAAAACAAAAGAACTTAAGTCTAATTTATGTAACACTAAAATCGTAATTCTCTTTTTATTGTGATTTAAAAATTTATCTTATGAGACATTTAACTTATTTTCCTTTAAAATTCTAACACGGCTATTATTTTTCAATCAGTTACGATTCCTACAGATTAAAAATTTAGGTTTAATGTCAAAATTACATGTTTGTCTTTTTATTTCCTTTACACAACGGTTATAAATGCTACTTTTTCATCTGTATACTTTCGACTACTTCAAGACTATCCAACGCTCACCAGTCCCTCCGGGAAACCAGCTCTACCGGTCAAGCACGACACTCAACACCACATCCTTACCACTACCGACCCACTAGTCTGCTGCAAATCTTGGTGCCTAGCCCCTGACAAGCTCAAGTTAGCCAAGATGGAGTTCGACGCAATGGTCCAAATGGAATTGCCAGACCATCATCGAGCAAACGGTCATCCCCCTCCAAATGGTCCCTAAAAAAGGCTCTGACTGGAGACCGTGTGGTGACTTCAGAGCCCTCAACTCCAGAACCATCCCGGACCGCTACCCAGTGCCCAACATTCGAGATTTTTCTCATCTACTCCACGGCACGACGGTTTTCTCAACAATAGACCTTGTAAGAGCATACCATCAAATTCCCGTTAATCCAGCAAACATCCTTAAGACAGTTACCACTACTCCATTTGGCCTCTTTGAATTCCCCTACATGACCTTCGAACTCTGCAACGCCTCACAGACCTTCCAGCGCTTCATCGACGGTGTTTTAAGGGGTCCAGACTTCTGTTACACCTACATCGATGACATCCTCGTGGCATCAAAGTCTGAAGAGCAGCACGAGACACATCTGCGACTGCTTTTCGAACGCCTCTCTTCCTATGGTACCTTGCTCAACTCCAGCAAAAGTGTTTTAAGTGCTAAATGCGTCAACTTTCTGGGGTTCCTTGTTTCCGGAGAGGGAATCAACCTTTGCCTGAAAAGGTGCAAGCTGTGCTATCATACCCCACGCCGAAGACTTCAAAAGACCTCAGACGCTTCAGAGGAATGCTGAATTTCTACCATCGTTTCTTGCCCAATGCTGCTTCATTGCAGAGCCCACTCCTTTTAAAGAAAAATGTGAAGGGTAACGCACCTGTGAACTGGACTAAGGACGGCGAAGAAGCATTCCAGGCCTGCAAGCGTAGTCTCAGAGAGGCAACATTGTTGGCCCATCCTATTCCTGACGCTCACCTGGCTATCATGCGTGACGCTTCTGACCACTACGTGACAGCTGTCATACACCAGCAGATTGGGGATACTTGGCAGCTATTTTCCTTCTTCTCGAAGAAGCTTAGCCTCGCCCAATCTAAATACAGTGCCTACGACAGAGAATTGATGGATGTCAAGTACTTCCTCCATATGTCGAGGGTAGGGACTTTACCATCTACACGGACCATAAACCCCTAACCTTCGCCTTCCGCCAGAAGCCCGATAAGTGCGAGGATCTGCTAGGCAACTTGAAATCAATGACGTCTTCTGGTCGACCAAAGACTGACAACATACATGTACCAGAAGATCATAGTGGTGCAGGAAATCCACTCCTATTAGTGGTCTGGCCACATCTACGACTATAAAACACCACATGAATGCACGTCTGAGTCCGAAGTCCAAGTTCAACGTCACTAGGGCGTAAGTATCGATGCAGGTAACATTTGCTGCGGAAAGGTCATAGTCGGTTTTAGACCTTCTTGCTGGTAGCATAGACCTAGGATAGACACAGTTATCCGCTCCAGTGTTCACAAGTAACTGCATTTTCGTCACTCTGTCAGTGATAAAGAGACGGCGGGATGACATGAGCACAGGGTTACTGGCCGCCATCAGTGACCCTCCTGATCGTTTCCCGGGCCTCTAGTAATGTACTGGGAGGGTTTGGTGCACTTGCTGGCCTGGTCACCAAACCTCCTATGGTACCAGCACACGCTATCTTGATTCCGGCTGCTGGAGCACGAGCCCGAGGACCGGCGGGAACGGTCGTGGCGGTCGTAACTGACGGCTGCAATTTCTTTCCTCAGAGTGATAGCCACCTCGCCAATTTTTTCTGTCATCAATATGGTGTGGCGACGATCTTGCTAGTGGCCTCCGCTACCTGGGGCATCCAGTACAGCGTAAGCGAGCACTGCCAGATCATCAGGATCAGCATTCTGTTGTGTCGCTAGAATGGTTTGTGTGGACGCTGGCAGTCTTGTCAGCCAAAGTAGCTTCAAAACACCATCCGGAACTACGGTGCCGGCGAGGGCGCGGAGGTGTCTGAGGAACTGGGTAGGCTTGCGGTCTCCCATCTCTTCACGTTCCAGCAGCTGTTTTGTCTTCAGGTATTGAGATGCACTGAGGTACTGAATGAGGTCCGCCTTCAGTTTTTTGTATTTCCTAGAGATTGGTGGTCTGGTTAGGACCTTTCTCACTTCGACTGCATATCTGGCATCCAGGTTTCCCGCAACATAGTTAAATTTAGTCTTATCTGCAGTTACGCCAGTCAGAGAGAATTGATTCTCAACCTGAGCGAACCATAACTCGGGATCGGTAGGCCCGAAAAGTAGAATCCAGACAGCAATGAGATTCACCAGAGAAGCATCAGTGTCCATTGTGGCTAGTTAGCACTGTAGAGTGATGCGGGGGCAAGTGAGCGGCGAAATGGCGGGTGGGACACACGTGAGGCGGCGGGAGACGCGCGAACACATGATACACGGCGGCACTGTACTAGAGACGAAGACACTACTCACACATCACAGATCATGTCGGGGTCATTACTGTTGATGTGGTGAGAAGGAAGGTGTTCATGTATTGGAATATAAAATAGTATAAAAAGAATGCGTTTGGGAACAACAACAAAAATATAACTTAATGATAAGTTGTATAAATAAATATGAACAGGCTATAAAAACATTAATTAATAAAGAATAAAATAAAAACAGTTACAGTAAAAAACGATCTAACAAAAATATCCATGTTGGTAACTAACTAAAAACACATGTAAAAAAACAATAAAATATTAAATAATAATAACACATATGGACAAGTAAATAAACCATGAAAATGATAAATTCCCACAGTGAAATTGTTAAATTGATTCCCACAGTTATAATTAATGATGTCCCTAAGAGGAGTGGTTAGTAGAAGTAACAGTAGAAGTAGGAGTGGTTCTACACTAGTAACATTTCATATGCCATAGGATCCTTAAAATTTAGCACCTCAAAGGTACTGTTTGGTTTTTTACCCTCCCCCCTCCCAGCACTTACAGTGACGACCTTCACATAACTTACTCTTGGACGATGGTGGAGACCTTCCAAACCCACCTTACACCCAAACTGACGGCTCGCCCTCTACAGGGACATTTACGACACTCTTATCCAAGGTTCACACACATTATTATTTTAAACCATAGAATAGTTGATTTTTTAATATAGTAAAACATTTCTCAGGCCTACCACGAATCTATACATACTAAGGGGACCGTTTAGCTCCACAAAAACGCCCGAAACATGGATTCCTTTTTCAACGATCTTGTTCATAATAATCATCGTATCGTAACTCTTGATGTGTCATTTCATAAGTGAACAACTGTTCTAGTGGATCATAAGCTGAATTTTGTAAAAATTTAGTATTTTTATAATTGTTCAACAGTTAAATATGTGAAACTTTACATGTCATTCTTGACGATTTTAAATGTAAAAACTCATAATATCAACTTATGGTTCACTAGATTGGATATTTCATACTTATTAAGTACTAGCTGTACCCGCCCGCTTCGCCGGTCATAATATTGAGTTTTGATTGTATCATTGAAATGTGCAGCAACCTTTCAGTTTACATAGTATCCAAATTACAACATCTGATGTTTTGTGTAGTTTACTACTGTACTCAATTATTTTTAATTTTGAAAGTTTTGCCTACCACAATTTTATTATATTTGTTTTTATTTAACAGCTGTTAATCAAATAAATCAATCAATTAATATAGCTTCACAAGAAATAAAAACATAAAAATATAAACTGTATTATTTTGACATATTTAAAACCCACAGCTGATATTCTTTTTATATTTGACTTATTATACCTTCATGCATCATGCTATTTGATTAACATTGAAACTTTAGAAGTCCAAGGGACGGAGCCCTGAGGAATTATAGAAACGGGAATAGGACAGAAACCTTCCCTGGGGTATATAGAACAACTTCCCCAAATTTCATGGTGATCGGCTGGACGGTTTGGTAGCGCATAAAGGATAGACAGACAAACAAACATACATTGGATTTTATACATATAGATTCATTATAACGCATTATAATAATAATAAACACGAACCGTACAATTGAAATAAAACAACTTGTTTTGGTTCGATGGTGGTAAAATTGCATGTCTAGTCTATGGCTGGACTTCCCAGTGGTTTGGGAAATAGCCACCTTAAGAGTATCTGAATATCACGAATAATAAACGATCGAATATATAAATACCACAGATATCTGAAGAAAATAAACAAATATTGGTTTAATATTGGTCCAATCAATCCGACCATTACGTCAAGTGCTACAGGAAACGTTCAAGGTGAGCTTAGACTTGCAAACAGCTGCATATCTTGGCTCACTTTCCAATGTCGACCCTTCGGGCTTCATTGCGCTAACTGACGACGCATGAAAGTCTAATGGCTACTCATCATCTTAATGCATCATAACAGCCTACTTTCCCCATCAGTTAATACATTCCATGACGTCATTGTTGTTCTTGTTGTGATCATGACGAGTCTAATTGGCCAACCATGTAACAGTATAAACTTCTGTTGCGCCTGATGTGAAACTCTAAATCTATGAGAATCGGTTTGTTCAGCACTTATTTGGGGTGGTTCCAAATGTGTTTTACTATAATATACGTAAATAATACTTGTTGAGAAAATTACTGCATTTGTAAAAAGATTTAAAAGAGTAGTACTTATATAATTTTTTTTTTATTTAAGGACTAGTGTAAGTCTAAACTTAACGCACTTGTCTAATTTAGATACAAAATTATTTTTAATCTTAATATATATCATCCAAAAACGATGTACCAACTCATCACGAAGTCTCCGGAACAACTGAACAGGTTTTGATTCAATTTGGAGTTATCTTTTATATTAAAGTTACCCAATATGAAGTGATTTCTCAAAATTCTATTCCAAAAAATCTTGGCTAATTTGCTTTCATTGTGAAATGTTAAAGGTCGTTTTAGTAACTCTGACATTGCATTAATTTCCACCCCCTTAGGTAGACTTGTTGGGTTTTGTAGACTGTAAAACGTTGTTACCTTGGAGAACGGCGGCATACTGTGCGTTTTATATTGATGTGATGGTTTTAGACTGTTAAGAGAGAACGACGGAGGGAAATGTAAGCAAGCGTTGAGAACTAACCCATAGCGCAGCAACGGCTGTCGACTAGTAGAAAATGTTTTCGATATGAGTACAAAATTCACAAATGTTTAAAATTGTTCTATTTATAGTTATACTCAAAGACAAAGTGTTGTTCTATTTTTATTTATTTATTTTTATTATTATTATTTAAGATTTGTTCAATAGCTGTATAATTTATAATCAAAATTCCCCATGAGTAAGGGCCCTCTCTCTTTTATTAACCCATTCCGATAGACACTCACTGCCGTTGTTCTTCTTGTTGGTCTTAGGCAACGGAGTTGTGGTTCCGGCACCTGCGTCTATGAGGCGTAGGTCCTCTTACTAACCCATAGTGGTGGGCGTATCCAAGGACTGACCTCGTGTCCATGTGTCTATGAGGTGTAGATACTCTCACTAACCCATGGTGGTGGGCGTTTCAAAGGGCTGACCCCGTGTCAATGTGTCTATGCGGTGTAGGTCCTCTCACTATCCCATGGTGTTGGGCGTATCCAAGGACTGACCCCGTGTCCATGTGTCTATGAGGTGTAGGTCCTCTCACTAACCCATGGTGATGAGCGTATCCAAGGACTGACCTGCTTCTGTCTCACTTCAGACAATCATCTCTTGGCTGCACCAATAGACCATTAATTCAACCAATGTCTGTTTGAGATGTAACAATTCTACTTTTAATAGTAATATTTTTGTTGGCTAAGTATCTTAATTAAGAGTATATAAACCTAGATAAAATCCCGCCAGTACAACCCCTGAAACTTAATTCGTAAAGTAATAAAAAGGAAAAGTATGGACTGATATAAAACAAATAAGTAATAGTTTTTCAATGTGGCCTTAAAACATTTAACATTTTTGATCAATTAACAGTACATCTAAAATTGATCTAGAGATTACATCCATAAAATTGTACGTTCTTTGTCATGTCATTATATTTATTGATAGTAACGTACTAATGTATGTCGAACTGTATTACCTAATTCTATACTAACTAATTATTTACTAATTAAAAACATTACTCTCTTTAGTAGTGGTTTAAAAAGAGTAAACATTGTTCCAGTTGAGAGCGTAAATACAATATATTTTATATAGTATTTTGTTTAAAATTCGTCTGAATGTAAAATCTCAAATTACCTTTTGAAATTGTTACCAGTGATATCTATGACAGTTACTATGGGAAGGTTGAAAGTGGGAATTACAAGAATTTTCAACAACTGACTATCAAGTAAAGGTCATAAATAATCGACATGATCAGCTTTCTTCTCATGACAGTCGTCAGGTGTAATAGGCTACTTCGGCTGTCATGTCATGAACACAGTTAAACACAAATCACTCACCAAGTTAGTAATGGCTCAGGTTCTTGTACAAGAGTGCGTTTCGACCCGTCTCTGTGACGATATTGTGACGTCACGGTGACCCTGCTTCCATAGAGTGGGAGTGCGTGCGTGTTGTATGATGTGTACCGTTGGATAAGAGAACTAGATTGAGTGGGCAACGGTACTTTCCCTCTTCGCTATCTGCAGTCGGACAACTTGCGCTTTCATCTCTGTGACGACCTTGTGCCGTCACAGTGACCCTGCTTCCATAGAGTGGGAGTGCGTGCGTGTTGTATGATGTGTACCGTTGAATAAGAGAACTAGATTGAGTGGGCAACGGCACTTTCCCTCTTCGCTGTCTGCAGCCGGACAGCTTGCGCTTTCATCTCTGTGACGACCTTGTGACGTCACGGTGACCCTGCTTCCATAGAGTGGGAGTGCGTGCGTGTTGTATGATGTGTACCGTTAAATAAGAGAACTAGATTGAGTGGGCAACCGCACTTTCCCTCTTCGCTGTCTGCAGCCGGACAGCTTGGACTTTCATCTCTGTGATGACCTTGTGACGTCACGGTGACCCTGCTTCCATAGAGTGGGAGTGCGTGCGTGTTGTATGATGTGTACCGTTGAATAAGAGAACTATATTGAGTGGGCAACGGCACTTTCCCTCTTCGCCGTCTGCAGCCGGACAGCTTGCACTTTCATCTCTGTGACGACCTTGTGACGTCACGGTGACCCTGCTTCCATAGATTGGGAGTGCGTGCGTGTTGTATGATTATGTTCTTCATAAAATACACATTGAAATTGCATTAGTTCCATTCTCATTGATTATTTAATAAAACAGTAGAGACGTGATCGCGCGGCATTAAATTAGTAGTTCCATGGCCTGTCTGAGAACGTGTGTATCAGGCCAGTAACGTCACAGCAAGCGTATGTGACTCACAGATGCTCGCTTCGCTCAAAAAAGGATGAAAATTTCGGGGGTTGTCCAGGCGGCTGTAATCCAACTCACCAATGGTTTGAGAGTCATTTCTAATATCCTAATTCACCAACTTCTATTCCTTGGTCGGGTAGACGTCTTCCTCGTGTGTCAATTACAAATTTACATGGAAAGGGATTCCCTCCATATTTAAGATCATGAACTGCCGAGGATCATATATATTTTCCATATTAATTAATAATATAATAATTTGTTTCTACCTCACAGTAAAATTGATTAAAATTATAAAATACATGTCATATGCAACTATGTATTTTAATAACTTCAATTATTGTAACTTAGCACCGAGTTTTAAAATATTAAAACTTAAATAAGTTTATTGAACGTAATATCTCCACTGTTAAATATAAAATAGCTTTAACAGTTGTAAACATCCAGTTATTTCGATGAAAACATTTTATTCTATAATAAAGGATGTTACTGGTTACATTCTTACAAGGTGCACTTACTCTCTCTTGGAACAGTATTCAAAATTACCATTATAAGATGTGGATAAATAAACCAATTATAAAAGAAATATGGTAGAGTAAGGATAATCAAACTTTAACATAAATTTGAAAGGGTTAAACATATTTTTTTTACTATAAATAACTCACACTACACGTAAAATTCTAAAATAAACTCGCAAGTCAAATAAAAAAGTAAATCTATCAACTGTATTTATAAAAACTTAACATAAACATTTATTAACTATCTATAAAACTAAATTTGCCACCCAGGTTTTATAGTGATGTAGTATGTCTTGCAAACATTTTGCACTTTTTAACAGCCCACTTCACCCCTCTCTTCACTGGAAATATCGACACAAATTTGAAATTATTGTTCATTATTAGGGGCCCCTTGGTTCCTCTGACCAACAACACGCTGCTTTACCTATTTATATGAATGATAGAATGACATCTTCAATCTTCAGTGACTTCTACCTTGACTTTCAGAGTGGGATTGCGTGGACATTCCAAATATTTTGGTACGGGGGTTCTTGGAGGCTGGGACTGTACCTGACCAAGGGACAGTAGTTGGTGAATTAGGATATTAGAAACGACCCTCAAATCATTGGTGAGTTACGATACGCCCGTTCAGACACCCAGGAACACCGCCCCCCCCCCCCGGGTACGTCCCTGCCCATAGGTCCCATAAACACACACTTCTTATTTTTAATTTTCTGCTTAGGAAAATTTGATGTATTGAGGATAAATTTATTTTAAATGTCAAAAAAGATGTTCGATAATAACTTAAGCACACTCGATATTCTTCACTCTGGGTATTCTTCACTTAATTGAAAGATATTATTTTCCAAATCCGAATAAAACTTAAGATCAAAAAGTAAAATTTGGTAACTCATTACCACCATAACGAAAATAGACAAATATTCTGGTAAAACTGCTGACTGTTGCAAAATGTACTCCAGTTGTAAAATAGATTTAACTTTTATTTGGCTATAAAAGGGGTATAAGACGTGAATTAAACTGGGCGTTTGTGAGCAGGGTGTGCAATCAAATACGGTTATCTATTTGTTCACTTATCATGAAATCAAACCAGTATTGGTTACAGTAAGCGTATAGTGCCAAAGTTAAAATATTCTAAAGATAACTATAATTTTGTCATCGATCCCTCTACAAAATTCATTCAGACATACAAGTATGAAACATATTTCCTCATCCAATTGACCCCACTTCCAGTACCGGTGTCACCGGTGAGCCCACTTCTAGTACCGGTGTCACCGATGTGCGCCGACTTAATTTTTCGGAGTTATATTGTATCTGTAGTATTTGCCAAGATAATTATGATCATTTTTTTCTTTATTGGCTCGAAATTAATCTAACATATGTTATGAGTTACTGGATGTTTGAATATAAACAAACTTGCAGGGATAACTTAGGTAAAAATAGCTTAAGTCCCACAGAAAGATTAAGAGTTGACAAGAATTGAAGCATTGAGTTAATAAGTGGTTTGTGTTATATAACTGATTATATTACAAACCATTTACTGTGCTTTGTTGTGAAATTAACTGATAGATGTTAGAAATTTTCGAAAATAATAAGCGTTAATGTATCAAGATACACAACAGTACAGTATAAAGTTCAACGCTTAACTTCATTAATTTAAATTAAATATTTAAGGAATTAATATCCTATGTGAATTAATAAAAAAGGAGACCGTGAAAAATACATTTATTAAACAATAAAATATAGCCTATAATAATTATGTATTTTATAAAATAAATTGTTATGAGCAATGCACCTACATTATTGGTATTAGATCGAACCTATCTTCAAAAGGGAATTGTTTGCTTGTTAAGTAATGTAAGAAAGCGATACAAGACGAGTGTTGTATCTTGTATGTAATTTAGGTAGGTGAAAGGTGTACTAATACAATTGCTATCTACTGCCAATGAAGAGTTGAATGTAATTATTTGGTTAATCTTCAGTGGGCCGCAAATGGTAGGCTGCCGCAAGTGAGCGAGCCACAAATAGCGTGGAACCCAACTTACCAATTAAGCGTTCTCCCAGTTGTTTGTCAAAAACTCATAAAAATGTATGATAGGTTAAAAAACCTTTAAGACGAGTTTTGAACCTTTCAAAACTGTTGTGATTTTGATAGAATAGGGCAAGTGCTCAAACGTTTCTGTTCTGTGTCTCCTGCCTCTAGTGTTACATTTCTGCATGCCTCGCTCCTGAGTTATGAATCCTTGTTCAAAAGAGCGAATTCAGTTACCTGCCATTTAAGATGTTTGTATGGTTTCCATTATTTATTCTATTGCTAAACGCCAAATACTTTACCGAGTAAAACGCATCACAATATATTCGTAGCTCTCTTATGTGTATCTTCCTAAAGTTCATGTAGACCAAAGTTCTGAGATAAAAATAAGGTCACTTTCTATCCTTACATAGTACTTGGAACCTTGACACAACAGAGAGCAATCCCTTATGCAGTATTGTAAACTACTAACATAGCACACAGAGTCGTCAGTATTGCCACAGAGAATAAATAAATAGAGTGTCACATCTCATAATGCCCTGAATGTGAGTAGAGTTAGTGTATCGAGTAGTTATTTCTCCTGTTTGCCATGAGGATGGCAGTGCCAGCACATTATCAGTTTCCCCCTTTATTCCCCCTAAATCCTCCAGGATAAATTTAATTATAAATAGTAAAGATTTATGAAGATGCACAATAGCTGCAATCCATTTTAACTGCCGCTGAGGTCATAAGGAAGTGGCCTTTGTTTCTTTTTTCTCTGTGGTATTGATCTGTATAAATGTAGCGCTGGTACTGCTTTGGCTTTTAAGTGTAAATTACATGGACTTTCTTAAGGTCCATGTACTATCTCGGAAGTATTACCACTAAGAAAGTAACCCTGTTCGGTGGCACTAGAGGTGCGACATGGACTACCTGTGTTAATCCCAGCGACCCAAAGGGCCATAAAACTGGCACTCGAGGTGCGACATGCCACCTCAGGTAGCCCGGCGAAGGGTTGCGGGGTTGTAGACGCGCTCTCTCTCTGTGTCCATATATATATATATATATATATATATATATATATATATATATATATATATATATATAAAATAGGACCTACGTTACTAGGATAATCACGCCATTTCAATAACTAGTGTAATTAAATACAGACTTTCACACTTAAAAGGAATCAATATTTTCCGGAAATACAATTATTTTTATTTCAATAAAAAGTAGTAGAACTATAATTTTTTCTAGACACTCCGATCTGCTTTACATAGCTAAATAGATTATTATTAGCTAACCTAACCTAACCTAACCTTTTTTTTAACAACCTAACAACCAAATTTTTAAACTATTTGACGCCGTTAAACATTTTTATTGTAATAAATTTCTTTGTTTAAGTTAAACTATAAATTGTCATTGAGCGATGATTAATTATTGAATCATCGTTAATCATGTGTCTCATTGTATGGCTGTAGTTTTCAGATAATTTTATCACTGTAAATATATCAACTATTAGCCGCCAGACCAACACGGCCACACTGCTAGCCGAAGCGCCATGTCGCACCTCGAGTGTTAGTTTTGGGTTCTCTTTCGATGCATGTCGCACCTCGAGTGTCCAATTATGACCCTCAGGTAGTCCATGTCGCACCTCGGGTGCCCCCCCCTGTTCGTAGGTAATGTAGTTGGGACACAGACCACTAGTTGCCTGGGCGTATCAGACTTCCGACAAAGAGTGCAAGGAGGTGACCAAAGGAAAACCGTCATATATATCTCAATTGTGTTCTTGAGACAACATTAATTCAGGATGACGACTAACTTGGTTTTACATTTGATACGATACCGGTTTGGTTTAAACAAAAACATTTAATCCAGTTTTAATATTACTGATTTATTATCGTGTGTTTGTAAATCGATGCTTAAAGATTTTGTTCAATTGTTAATTATGTGTTTGATTCCTGCCGGAACATACAAAATGAAATGATATTTTAGGTTTTTACAAGAGCACCGAACAGACCGAAAGAGATTATTTTACACATTTCCTTAGCATTTGTTAGTCGTTTGTTTTTGTGTTTTTTTTTTTTTTTTTTTTTTCATGGAAAAGAAAGTATTTATTTCAACTAAACCCTGTCAAGTATTTTTATCAGGAAATTCATGTGGATAACAAAATGCTTTACACTATTCAAGCCATTAACCTTCAAATTGAAATAAATGTATACGTAAATTTCATAAAATATAAAAAACGTAACATTTAACAACTTGGTGGAAATATTTAAAATTGAATATCCGAAACCACGATTAAAATAATTTATTTCTGTGGCATACCATCCAGGTTAATGGCCATTCAGATTCGTTTCAATGTATGGTAAATCCAAAAAGGGTTTCGAAATGGTTTTGAATCTGTTAGGATAACCAATTTTGTCATGTATCTGTCTCACAATCATGAGTATTTTTAGTTAATTTTCCTTTAAAATTATCTGCTATAGTAGCAGTGGGATATTACTGTAGTATACTTGTCTCAAGCCGACGGCACTGACTTTATGTGTGTTCACAGAGAAGAGAGAACAGATATTGCATATTATCTTAAATGTGTATCGAGTACTTATTTCTCCAGCTTCCCATAAAATGGCAGGGCCAGCACCTTGCCAGCCCCTTGCCAGCACCTTGACAGCCCCTTGCCAGCACCTTGCCAGCACCTTGCCGGCCCCTTGCCAGCACCTTGCTAGCCCCTCGTATAAAGACTTTCATTTAGTTGTAATATATACAAAACTGCCACTTGAGGCACTCGCTGTAGCCACAAGAAAGCGACTCTGATTATTTTTTTAGTTGTTGGTTTTAGGGAAGATATATTTTAGAGCAACATCTTAGAACTGTACCATGGTTATTGGAAGTTCTGTAACGTGATATTGGGTAAGCTGTCCTAATGGATGGCGTACAATAATCCATAAGGCTGTTTGACAGCTACTATCGAACATGAATGTTGTATACCCTTTTTAAAAATTAAATGGGAAAGCATCTGTCCTCGCATATGGAAGACCTGCTATTGACTGGTTATCAAATTCAATGTAGGATCACTACTTTCTATTCTAGCAGGAAACTAAGGAGGAAGTGAAACTCAGCCAATTTTCGATTAACTCATAAAATAGAGCCGATTGACAAACATGGTAACGAGCATATTTATGATAATGAGGTATATATTCTATTACCTGAATCTATTTACGATCCATTTATGATCTTACAAAGGTTAAATATTGTGGAAACCGGTTCAGGTGAATCCTGTGCAAAAGTGCTTAGGCCGGGAGATAGATCAAGCAACAGTTTTGCTGCACACATTTTAATGATAATTTATTGTTAAGTCGTTTCATTAAAAAAATGATTCAGGGAATGATTTACGTTGTTGAATGACATATATCATTTTGGAACTATTTTTTTACAAAGATCAAAATCAGTTAATAACAAGTTATACGTGGTTTAAAAAGTATATCACACAATACGTCTTTGAATGTTATTAGTGAGTGAAAAACTGCCTTAGCATATCATTACAGTAATTTGTTCCCTGTTGGTAGAATGGTTTTTAAAGCTTCTATTTCAATCAATATAAGTTGATGACTGATTAAAACCCATTTTCTTCAAGGAATAGGCCGATTTTTTCTTTAACCTTACTCATCCCATTCCCCATAGACCATTGATCTGTGCATAAAAATTATCAGACAGAGTAAGGGGGAGAACCAATATAGTACAAGGTGAATATTATTGATAAAAACAGCAGGCCAGGATTCGAATTTCCTGGCCTGCTGTTTAATGTGGGTTACGGTAGTACCACTGTACGTGTATGGGTGGGTGGGTGGGTTAGTACCACTGTACATGTATGGGTGGGTGGGTGGGTTAGTACCGCTGTACGTGTATGGGTAGACGAGTGGGTTAGTACTACAGACAGTGACCTTACTGCACTTGAGGCCTTACTGCAACATCTCCTACCGGATGATGAGCTGGCGGAGGATATCGCATTCCACTCGGACGTCAGGAGACTAGTAGGATACGGGATGCGTACACCAAACATGCCTCTAGTCACGTTGATGGAGCTACAAAGCGCTGTCTTTTCCTTGAAGACTCGAAAGGCACTTGGGGGCAGACGGGCTTTCCGCTGAAATATTTCGGAATACCACTCTATGTGTATGGTCGGGCGGGTGGGTCAATACCAATGTACGTGTATGGGTGGGAGGGTGGGTCAATACCACTGTACGTTTATGGGTGGGCAGGGGGGTCAATACCACTATACGTGTATGGGTGGGTGGGTGGGTCAATACCACTATACGTATATAGGTAGGTCAATACCACTGTACGTGTATGGGTGGGTGGGTGGGTCAATACTACTGTACGTTTATGGGTGGGCAGGTGGGTCAATACCACTATACGTGTATGGGTAGGTGGGTGGGTCAATACCACTATACGTGTATTGGTAGGCCTGATTAATTGACAAAATGTAGTTTTCAATGACAAATAATGCACTTACCTCTCCCGCATACTGTCTTTACTCAGGCTATAAATACATTATGGAATTTAGTAAATGGCTGGCCTAACAGTCAGGTATTTAGTTAGCACATACTACTGCTATACCACTGTGACATTTACAACCCAAGCACAATACTACTGTGCGTGTATGGGTGGGCGGGTGGATCAATACCACTGTATGTGTATGGGTGGGCGGGTGGATCAATACTACTGTGCGTGTATGGGTGGGCGGGTGGATCAATACTACTGTACGTGTATGGGTGGGAGGGTGGGTCAAGAAGGTTGTGTAGTATGCATCTAACCTTCTAAACGTATACAGCTGAGCTTAATGACAGTTCATTGCCACTTTGACTCAAATTTAGCTTGTTCTATTCATCCTAGTGATTTTTGGCTAGTATTTTTTTGTTCTCTTTTTGTTTTTTATGAAGGGAGGTTTGAATGAACATTATGCAGTTTATGGTACAACAAACTTAAACATTAAAGCATTATGTTGAATGCTTGACATCTCTAACTCTCTAAATCTCTAACTCAGGTACAAAGTCCTGACGCCTTAGACCGCTTAGCCACCGGCTCTCACAACTCTGTCATAACATTTTTTTTTTCAATTATATATTTTTTTATATATATACTTATGAAAAATAAATTATAAATATGTTAACCTTAATCATGTAAGTTAGATAAGTGTTAAATATTTTAGACAGTAAAAAGGGTATCACTATTTTTATAGCCCAGGTAATTTCATGCGTAGTTCTAAATTTTACAATGTAATATTTTAGTAGAATTTAAACGTTCTAAGGTATTATAAACAAGTGGTAAATGATTATAATGTTCTTCAATTATACTTTTACAATGACATTTATGTATCAGTGGAAACATATAAATGTTAGAAGCATTTACTATTATATTTCGAAGTGAGATAAGAACAATTAGACATATTTAGAGACTTCTTGCGAAACCTTTAAATGAGCGCTCACGGTAGGTGATTTCCTGGAGTCTGTCATACTCATTAAGAATAAAACCATTACCACAATAATACCACTAAAGTATTCGTTCACAGTTGCTCAATGCTTGGAATAGTGACGTAAGAAGGCCAGTGGCTTTGACCGGAGGGTTCCTATGCTATCACAAGATAACGGCGTTAAGCAACATCCCCTTCCTTGGATGTGTGACCGTGACGTAGGAAGGCCAGTGGCTTTCACCGGAGGGTTCCGATGTTATTACAAGATAACGGCGTTAAGCAACAACCCCTTCCTAGGATGTGTAACCGTGACGTAAGAAGGCCAGTAGCTTTGGCCGGAGCGTTCAGATGTTATCACAATATAACGACGTTAAGCAACGTCCCCTTCCTAGGATGTGTGACCGTGACGATAGAAGGCCTGTAGCTTTGACCGGAGGGTTCCGATGTTATTACAAGATAACGGCGTTAAGCAACATACCCCTCCTTGGATGTGTGACCGTGACGTAAGAAGGCCAGTGGCTTTGACCGGAGGGTTCCGATGTTATTACAAGATAACGACGTTAAGCAACGTCCCCTTCCTTGGATGTGTGACCGTGACGTAGAAGGCCAGTAGCTATGACAGGAGCGTTCAGATGTTATTACAATATAACGACGTTAAGCAACGTCCCCTTCCTAGGATGTGTGACCGTGACGTAAGAAGGCCAGTAGCTATGGCAGGAGCGTTCAGATGTTATCACAATATAACGACGTTAAGCAACGTCCTCTTCCTAGGATGTGTGACCGTGACGTAAGAAGGCCAGTAGCTTTGGCCGGAGCGTTCAGATGTTATCACAATATAACGACGTTAAGCAACGTCCCCTTCCTAGGATGTGTAACCGTGACGTAAGAAGGCCAGTAGCTTTGGCGGGAGCGTTCAGATGTTATCACAAGATAACGTCGTTAAGCAATGTCCCCTTCCTTGGATATGTGATAGTGAGGTAAGAGGGCCAGTAGCTTTGGCCTGAGGGTTCCGATGTTTTCACAACATAACGACGTTAAGCAACGTCCCCTTCCTAGGATATGTGATAGTGAGGTAAGAGGGCCAGTAGCTTTGGCCTGAGGGTTCCGATGTTTTCACAACATAACGACGTTAAACAACGTCCCCTTCCTAGGATATGTGATAGTGAGGTAAGAGGGCCAGTAGCTTTGACCTGAGGGTTCCGATGTTATTACAAGATAACGGCGTTAAGCAACGTCCCCTTCCTTGGATATGTGATAATGAGGTAAGAGGGCCAGTAGCTTTGGCCTGAGGGTTCCGATGTTTTCACAACATAACGACGTTAAGCAACGTCCCCTTCCTAGGATATTTGATAGTGAGGTAAGAGGGCCAGTAGCTTTGGCCTGAGGCTTCCGATGTTATTACAAGATAACGGCGTTAAGCAACAACCCCTTCCTAGGATGTGTGACCGTGACGTAAGAAGGCCAGTAGCTTTGGCCGGAGCGTTCAGATGTTATCACAAGATAACGACGTTAAGCAACGTCCCCTTCCTAGGATGTGTGACCGTGACGTAAGAAGGCCAGTAGCTTTGGCCGGAGCGTTCAGATGTTATCACAAGATAACGACGTTAAGCAACGTCCCCTTCCTAGGATGTGTGACCGTGACGTAAGAAGGCCAGTAGCTTTGGCCGGAGCGTTCAGATGTTATCACAAGATAACGACGTTAAGCAACGTCCCCTTCCTAGGATGTGTGACCGTGACGTAAGAAGGCCAGTAGCTTTGGCCGGAGCGTTCAGATGTTATCACAATATAACGACGTTAAGCAACGTCCCCTTCCTAGGATGTGTGACCGTGACGTAAGAAGGCCAGTAGCTTTGGCGGGAGCGTTCAGATGTTATCACAAGATAACGACGTTAAGAAACGTCCCCTTCCTAGGATGTGTGACCGTGACGTAAGAAGGCCAGTGGCTTTGGCCGGAGCGTTCATATGTTATCACAATATAACGACGTTAAGCAACGTCCCTTTCCTAAGATGTGTAACCGTGACGTAAGAAGGCCAGTAGCTTTGGCGGGAGCGTTCAGATGTTATCACAAGATAACGACGTTAAGCAACGTCCCCTTCCTTGGATATTGTGACGTTTTTACGTCCTAATTTATAAATAATTAATAGCTATGTGGGTTTTACAAATGAGCAACACGATATACTAAACAATTACTAATTTTATTGAATATATAAAATTAACTTATTATATTTAAATGGATTAATTCCTTAACTTTAACTATTGTGAAAAGTACAATTTACTATTAGGCCTACTATTACAGTTAAACTAATTTATATTTACAATCTTAGATGGCATCAATAAATGGCAATCAATTACAATTACTAATTGCAAAGTGACTTTACTAAATTCTCTTCTTTTAATTACAATTCCTAGCTCTATAAAGTGGCTTTCCTAGATTATCTACTAATATTTACAATGACTAACTATAAAGTGACTCTACTAGCTTCCCTACTACCTACAGTCCAATGCTAACAGTTCACTCACAGTTTCTTCAGTGTCCCTTCAGAAGTCGTCCACAAGTACCGCAATGCTCCTTCGTTGATCCCCACAACGAACCACTCACCGGTAACTTCTCCGTAGACCACTTCTCTATACACGGACACTTCACTCGCACTGTAGAACTGTCTCACTGTCGCTGCACACACCCGGGCTGTAGGCTCTAGACTCACTGACTGACTGACTGACTGACTGACTCGTATCCGGGCCGTATATATCACCTGCAGGTCTCCATCTAGAAGCTTCTTGAACTCCCCTGCGTCCGAAGTTCCATGACAGAGCTGGCTCGTCAACCCAGAAGATTCTAGAAGTTCATTGAAGAGGTAAAGGGGCGTTCATGCGTAAGCCATTGTGCCCCAAAGGTTGTAAACAAGCAGGGCAGGTGGTCAGCGACCCATCCATTACTTTCGCATCACCGGTTACCAGGATTGTAGGCCATTCTGGATGTCACACTGCCCCCTCCTTAAGGCTGATCGTCCCGATCAGCTTCCGCTCCATGGTACGGTGCTAGGCGATCAAGGTGGACCACAAGCATCTTGCCTCTTGGGTGTCTTTGAATCCTGTAGACCACATCGTTGATTCGTGTCACTACCCGATAAGGTCCTTGCCAATCCTGTTGAAATTTCGGGCATCTCCCCTTCTTCCGGATGGGACTGTAGAGCCACACCAGGTCGTTCACCTGGAATCCAGTGGAATTGGCTTGCCGGTCGTAGCGAGCTTTCATTTTGTCACTGGCCATTTTTAGGTGCTGACGAGCGAACTCGTGAGTGTCGTGTAGGTGGTCGACGAGCTCGCAGGCGTAGTCCGTTGCGGGCTGCTTTGCGTCAGGTGGCAGGCCGAACATGAGGTCACTAGGCAGCCGCAGCTCCCTTCCGAAGATCATCCTCGCTGGGGTGAAACCCGTAGTATCGTGGACCGAAGATCTGTACGCCAGGAGGAAAATGGGCACCTTCCGATCCCAATCCCGCTGATTGGTGGACACAACTTTCCTGAGGTGTCCAACGAGTGTCTTTATGTATCTCTCGACCATCCCATCAGATTGCGGATGAAGCGCAGTAGTCCGTGTCTTGTGCACTCCGAGACGCTGAAGCACCTCCTTCATCAACAAGGATCCGAAGTTCGTCCCTTGGTCGCTGTGCAGCTCACGTGGCACTCCATACCGACAGATGAATTCGTTCACCAAGCACCCAGCCACTGTTGCGGCTTCTTGATTTGGTATGGCGTATACTTCTGGCCATTTCGTAAAGTAGTCCATGGCCACCAGGAGATATTTATTTCCTGCATCTGACATGGGAAATGGACCGGCGATGTCGATGGCGATCCTCTCGAAGGGTGCCCCAACGTTGTACTGTTGCATTCTGCCTCGACTTCTTGTTTGTGGCCCTCGGCTTCCAGTACAGATATCACATTGGCGGCACCACTTCTCTACATCAGCTCTCAAGTTCAACCAGTAGAACCGCTGACGTAGCTTGTCCACCGTTCTGTTGACACCTAAGTGCCCACCAGATGCTCCATTGTGGATCTCCTCCAGCACTTCCTTTCTTTTACTTCTGGGGAGCACAATCTGTTCAATCTGCTTCCTACCATTAGGGGCCTCCCAGATTCTTATAAGCACTCCGTTCTTAACCTTCATTGAGTCCCACTGTGCCCAGTAGCTCTTATACACATGGTTCCTAGCTGCAATGTCCTCCCAGCTAGGACGAGCCCCCGATTCCTTCTCCCGTAGCAGTGGTCCAACCTCACTATCCTCAAGTTGTTCTTTCCGGAGTTCCTTTGGCTCCCATCCACTAGCTGGCTCCGAAGAGACACAACGCACTTCCACGGACGGATTCCTTTCTTCTACCTTGGAGCAGTGCTTACAACCCTCTGGGCAAGGTCGGCGAGACAGGGCGTCGGCATTGGAATGGTTTCTTCCTCGTCGGTGTTCAGAGGTGAAGTTGTATTCTTGAAGACGCTGGGTTGACAGTTGCCCCTTCCCATCAACCCTTTTTAGTTTTTCCTGCCTCTGCCCATGAGAGGCTTTACTCGGGCATTTACTTCGGTAATGGCCTAACTCTCCACACCCCCAACAGTGAATCTCCTTCTTCCGGTCCCTCAGGGCATCAATCACTTTCCTCACGATGTCTTCTATCTTCATAGGTTCTTCTTCCTCTGCGTAGACTCCTCGCAGACGTGCCTGGCCCCGGACGGATTGCTTTACGGCCTCAAACTCCAAGGCTTGCGTCAGGGCCTCGTTTAAAGTGTTAGGCCGGGCCAACATTACAGCCTGCTGCGTCTCAGCATCCCGCAGCCCATCGAGGAACCTTTCAATGGATAGGCTCTCGTAGACAGCTTCGTCCACTGTAGGATAAGCGCCCCTCACTAATCGTGCGATGTCAGCTTCGAATTCTTGAAGACTCTCATTGGACTTCTGGTGACGACTCCTGAGCTGAGATCTGTAGACCAGTTCCATGTGTTTATGTCCGAACCGCATTTCCAACCGTCTAATCAAATCTTCGTAATTCTGTCGCTCAGCAGGTGGAACGGTTTGCAGTACGCTCAGAGCTTCTCCACGAAGTGAAAGGCACAACATGGACGCCTTCGCTGATGATGGCCAATTGTAGACAGCAGCGGCAGTCTCAAACAAAGTAATAAAATCTTCCCAGGACATCTTTCCGTCGAAGGTAGGCAAACTTGCGTTATTACGGGTGGACACACACTGGGCCGAGGTTTAAGACTGGGCGGTTGCTGTCCACTTCCTGAGATCCCAGGTGGTTCGTTGCAGGTTATTGACTCCTTCCTCCCCTGAACCATTTCTTCTAAAAACCTAATCCTATCACCTAATTGCTTCGAACTGTCATCTAATTGTTTTTTAAATTCATTCGAACAGTCATCTAATTGTTTTTTAAATTCGTTCGAACAGTCATCTAATTGTTTTTTAAATTCGTCTTCAACTTGGCAAATTTTATAATTAAATTCTGTAGCTAACTCTTCCTTCAAGGTTTTACAATTACTATTTAGTTTTTCGGTTAAGTCATCTTTCACTTCTTTTAAGTCACTATGTAATTTCTCTGCATTTCCTTTTAAGTCACTTTGTAATTTATGTAATTCCTCTGCATTTCCTTTTAAGTCATTTTGTAATTTCTCTGCATTTCTGGTAATCATAGACTTAAGTGAACTAGCTTCAGTTTCAGAAAGGAATGTTTCTGGATCATCCCCTGCTTCTAGCATTGCCTGCTTAAGTCTACTTACTAAAACTGATTTTGTTCCAGTATGATCTAAGTCCCTTTCTTCTAACTCCCGCTTTAAATCAGCCACTTTTAAGTCTACTAACTTAACTCCACTAGATGCCATCGTTCTTTTGCAAAACTACGTCTGAACAATATAGAATTACAGTAAATGAATTCAATAAACAGCTTAACAATAACTATCAATAAATAAAAATATTAAACGTGTTGCTCTAACAAATCAATCCCACTTCTGACACCAGTGTGACGTTTTTACGTCCTAATTTATAAATAATTAATAGCTATGTGGGTTTTACAAATGAGCAACACGATATACTAAACAATTACTAATTTTATTGAATATATAAAATTAACTTATTATATTTAAATGGATTAATTCCTTAACTTTAACTATTGTGAAAAGTACAATTTACTATTAGGCCTACTATTACAGTTAAACTAATTTATATTTACAATCTTAGATGGCATCAATAAATGGCAATCAATTACAATTACTAATTGCAAAGTGACTTTACTAAATTCTCTTCTTTTAATTACAATTCCTAGCTCTATAAAGTGGCTTTCCTAGATTATCTACTAATATTTACAATGACTAACTATAAAGTGACTCTACTAGCTTCCCTACTACCTACAGTCCAATGCTAACAGTTCACTCACAGTTTCTTCAGTGTCCCTTCAGAAGTCGTCCACAAGTACCGCAATGCTCCTTCGTTGATCCCCACAACGAACCACTCACCGGTAACTTCTCCGTAGACCACTTCTCTATACACGGACACTTCACTCGCACTGTAGAACTGTCTCACTGTCGCTGCACACACCCGGGCTGTAGGCTCTAGACTCACTGACTGACTGACTGACTGACTGACTCGTATCCGGGCCGTATATATCACCTGCAGGTCTCCATCTAGAAGCTTCTTGAACTCCCCTGCGTCCGAAGTTCCATGACAGAGCTGGCTCGTCAACCCAGAAGATTCTAGAAGTTCATTGAAGAGGTAAAGGGGCGTTCATGCGTAAGCCATTGTGCCCCAAAGGTTGTAAACAAGCAGGGCAGGTGGTCAGCGACCCATCCATTACTTTCGCATCACCGGTTACCAGGATTGTAGGCCATTCTGGATGTCACAATATGTAATAGTGAGGTAAGAGGGCCAGTAGCTTTGGCTTGAGGGTTCCGATGTTATCACAAGATAACGGCGTTAAGCAACATCGAGTGTGGCTTCCTTGGTTGAGTGACCGTGACTGAAGAAGGCTAGTGGCTCTGGCCTGAGGGTTCCGATGTTATCACAAGATAACGGCGTTAAGCAACATCGAGTGTGGCTTCCTTGGTTGAGTGACCGTGACTGAAGAAGGCTAGTGGTTTTGGCTTGAGGGTTCCGATGTTGTCAAAATATAACGGCTTTAAGCAGCATCGAGTGTGGCCGGTGAGGGATCCCCGTTCTTGCACCCTGTTTCGGAAGCATCTTTATACCTTCGATCCTGTGTTAAGAGACCTGGGTTAAGCTTCTTCACTTTAACTTCGAGTGGTCATATAAGATCACCTCCTTAACATTTAAAATGGGTTCAACAAGTTGGAGGGATTGCTTTTACTTTGGTGGACGGGTGATGTTATGGCTGGTTAACTTGCTCTCTCCACCTTTTAGATGCAAGCATCCAATCAACTTGCAAGAATCAAAAGGTCTTTTAAGTTGCTCTTTTATATTATGATCACTAAAAGTATTTGATAATCCCAGGTCGTTTTTTATAACTGTCAATAGAAACAAGTCTTAGTGAAGTAGTAAGACTGACTTAACAGCTGCTTGGTATTTTAGACACTTCTATTTTTTGAATAAAAGCAATATTTCATCCTGTGCCAAGAAGTCGTTTCGCTTGAGTTATCATATTTGAATATATAAATTATTCGCTTCAATAAAAATTAATATTAATTTAAACTTAAATATCAATTTTAAATCAACAATAAATATTCAATGTATTTGAATTTATAGTTTGAATGTTATTCAATAGAACTGTTTGCTTCATGTCCACATAATCGTAAATTATGTCCATTTTAGAATTATATTACAGTTTATTTTATATCTGATGGTTTTTACCGATTTTCAAGATAGGATGAAAAAAATGGTTGCAAATCTGTCAGTATGAATGAGTGATACGTCCACTCTTGCCGATCTGCGTCTGTGACGACAGGTGAAGGATGCATGCAGTGGCATCATATACACTGATAATAAAATGAGTGATACGTCCACTCTTGCCGATCTGCGTCTGTGACGACAGGTGAAGGATGCATGCAGTGGCATCATATACACTGATAATAAAATGAGTGATACGTCCACTCTTGCCGATCTGCGTCTGTGACGACAGGTGAAGGATGCATGCAGTGGCATCATATACACTGATAATAAAATGAGTGATACGTCCACTCTTGCCGATCTGCGTCTGTGACGACAGGTGAAGGATGCATGCAGTGGCATCATATACACTGATAATAAAATGAGTGATACGTCCACTCTTGCCGATCTGCGTCTGTGACGACAGGTGAAGGATGCATGCAGTGGCATCATATACACTGATAATAAAATGAGTGATACGTCCACTCTTGCCGATCTGCGTCTGTGACGACAGGTGAAGGATGCATGCAGTGGCATCATATACACTGATAATAAAATGAGTGATACGTCCACTCTTGCCGATCTGCGTCTGTGACGACAGGTGAAGGATGCATGCAGTGGCATCATATACACTGATAATAAAACCTTTATATCCTCGTCATAATTATCTCTATTCTTAAGTCGAAGAGCATTTAAAGAACTCATTAAATCTTAATACACAATATGAAATCCAAAAACTATGTACGAGGGAAATGACCGGCACCACAGAACAGATTTAAATGAAATCCTTAGAAAAGTTAGCTATCTTAGAAACTCAACAGAAATAATTTCTCTAAATTTCATGCCGAAGGGGTAGAAATAGCCTCTAAATGTTTCCTCTAGATGTAGCCTCTAGATGTTACAAAAAATATAAACATGACACAAAAGCATAGCTAATTTGGTTCGCATTGAGAAATATTTAAAGTAATTTCTAGTAACCCTGACATTAGTGCACTACTTTGTATTCCCCTAAAGTTAACTTATATGGTTTTTTTTTTTAAAGGATGACACTTAGTTATCAATAAGAACGGCAGCGTGCTGAGCTTTTATATTTTTGTGATGGTTTAAGGAGTACCACTAAAGGAATGGTAAACAGGCGTAGAGAACCACCCCGTAGCGAAACAAGAGCTTAAGACTACATTCTGTACGCAACATCTTCATTCTTATTTATGATTGCCGAGTAAAATATTTAGATAATGTGGCTAACCCCTTGATTCCATCCCCAGTGTTTCTGCCGCACGCATACAATGCACTGAATCAGCCAATCTGACACCTGTAATACATAGACGTCAAGGAATATTTAAATAAAAAATGTGTGTGTTAGTAAAAAAGAAAACGTTTTCTTTCCGAGTGACTTCCTAGATTGACTTTTTCCTTTTTTTTATTAAGCTTCAAAGATCTTTTTTAGTAACAGGTCTACCTTAGGACCAACAATACCAGTGTCCCTGACAACATCCTTTCATTTCGTACTTTCTTTAGGCGACAGCTCTACAAAGCTTTGTCACATTTATTAGATAGACGGACGCTGGTGCAGCCTTTCCCTATTACGTCACAGGGCGTGTCTGCACGGCATGCCCGTTATTACTCTATGGAGATTGCTTGGCCACAACATGCACCACTGTTTCAGAAATATAACTCTCTCCACAGACTTTACTTTGAACGCTCCAGTCTGTTTTGGATAAGTATTGAATAATGAGTTCAATCTAGTATTCATACAATTATATATGAACTTTTTGTCAGTGATATGTCAAACTGCAAATATTTGTCATTTTCACAAAATTCTATTCCAACTTAGTCTCAATTAATATCCTGAGAAGAAAATAATCGCCAATGATATAGTTTACCTTGTTCCAGTTCAAAGTGTGAAAACAAACAAATAATTTCTTCTCCGTTTTATAATTTTCATGACTCTTTTTTTAGACGTAAATATCATAATATCACAGTTAGTAAGGATATAAATAGGCTTGGTAATAGTAAGACAAATTGAAACGTATTGTCAGATATTTAGTTTCTCAAAACGTATTACTAGTTCAATGAACTTGTAAAAGAGTTCTAGTATACGTTAGCTATAGGTATAAAAAATTTAATAGCAAATTTTTATAAACTGTGTCCTAAACTACACTTAGGCCAGTCACATAATTTAGTGACGAGAGCTCGGTGCTCAAATGTGTCTCTGTTACAATGGGCACATCACGTAAGTGTTCTCTTGAGTGTTGACCGTGGACCGTAGCCATATTCCTAATGAGCGTGAAGTGTGTGGGTGTATGGGTAACGGAGAGCCAGTCACATAGTCCAGCGACGAGAACTCGGTGCTCAAATGTAGAGACCTGTTACATTGGGCACATCTCGTATCAAATCAAATCAAGTTTATCTTGCAAAAACATAGTAAAATGTATAGCAATCGTCATATTAAAAAATTCAAATTAATACCACATCGAAACATCATTCATACATAATTTTCAGTCACACATTCATTCATGCCTAACTCCCACTTCCGGCGCTGGTTGTCAGTCATCTGATTATGTGGCCTCCCAGTTGCATGCCATATACTCGTCAGCACTAGAAAATGCATGAGACGCTAAAAAGCGTTTGAGACGAATTTTTAACGCCTTGGGCGTTGGTGCATTTTTAATTAAGTCCGGTAATTTGTTGAAAAAGAATTCGCCTGTATTTTGCATTAGCAAGTCATAATTTCTCTAAAGTATAATTTCTGCAGGTAATTTTAAGTTGCTAGAATGGCGAGTCAGTTCAGCCTCTCCTGTGCCATTGCTGAGCACAAATAAGTTTTTATAAGCTTAAGCGTTTAGAGCTTAGTTCGGCACTAGCAACCGTCACGGGTATAACACAGGAACCAACACAGTCGTTTAAGTGTTTATAAGTAGAATTAAACTATAAACGCATAAATATATGTTATTTAACGAGATTACAACTATAGGGGACAACATAGAGATAAAATATGAAATAAAATTCATATGTCCTTTGATTCAACTGTTGCCCTCGCACGTACACCCTGCGATAATATAGTCCCCTCAATGCCAATGGTAGCAAATGTTTGTTGCAGCCTTAAACTTAAGGTATATTCTATTTTTCTCTACTCTCACAACAGCCTCTGCATATGTCTTCAAATTTGTCCTTCAGTCAAAAATAGCTTTAAATTCTAGATGCTATTTATTAACGACATTCAACTGCAGATTTGAGTTTTGTATGTAAAATTTCTAAATTAGAAAACGTCATACAACACTGACTGAAAAACATTTTGTAAACATTGGTAGACTAGAATACAATATATATAATTTATAAAAATTTATAAAAAGTTAATAATTTATAAAAATATTTTTTATAAAATAATTTACAAAAAGTTACTTCTAAAAACTGATTAAATAATAATTGTTTTATGTGATCAAATTTATCTTACGAACATTCTTTCCACCCTAAATTATGTTTTAAATGGAATTTGCTAAATGTATCAATTTCAGGTTTTTGATCGATTAAGTAAATAATGAAAAGTTAACCTGACATAACGAAAGTTGGGAGTTACATTTTTACAGCCAAAAGTCATTTTAAGATCAAAATATAGCGGTGCCTCTTCTCACACAGTTGTTTCCACTTTGAGTCCCCATGAAACCTCAACTTTAAAATAGTGAAAATTCACAAGCCAAACTCTTGATGTAGTTATTATTAATCTCATAAAATAATAAAATTTGCCACTTTCTCGCCTGCCTGTAGATGCAATTTATTAAAAACGTGAGTAACTTTAACACATTATTATTGGCATTGATTTTCTTCGCTAAAACATGTCGATACAAACAAGAATAAAATTGAGAATTAGACCATTGTACATCATACACGCTCTCTACTTGAGTAAAAAAAATATAACAATACAAAAATCGATTGATATATAAATTCATTGAATGTTAATTAATAATTTAATGAATTAAAACTGAATTTTTTAATCGTTGTGAGTAAAATATTGCATCATAATCTTAAATGAGTTGAAAATCAAAGCGTATCTCAGGTTTTACATTGTTATCAATTCATTTTATGTTTTTAAGAATCATAAATTAACTTTGGGTGGTTTAGTTGTCACATTCATAATAAAAACAAAATCAGATAAAGCTTACTAACTTGACGGCTTAATCTTGTTTAAGTATTCAGAGGAAAGAAACTGAAAGCAATATTTATTTCTGTAAAACAACCTAGAACATTTTGTAAAGTAATTATATAAAAACGTATTGAAGTATGTATTTAAAATGAAAATAATAATATTCCGTAAAAGTCGTCCTTTTATAAAGTCTCTAAATTACTTCCTTCCTTCTGACCTGTCGCCAGACGTAGGCTGTTTTTAGCCACAAGAAACCTTCACTCAGATGTTAGGCACTTTCACATGAACCAGTTCTGCTACAAGACTGGTTCCACCATTACCAGAGGTCGCTCGCACTGTTACAGTGTGTCCAGTACACTGTAGCGATGAGACGAGTCGAGTACTAGAGCACTCGAGTCAATAATAATAATCCTTTATTGCCATCAAACTTTACAGTATTGACAAAGTCATAATTGCAGCTATATATTACCAAGTCATTCTGAATATAATTTAACCTAACATAAAATAAATACATAACATATTAAACTATTAAATAGGGTTAGCAAAATATTATTAAAATATTGGTAAATATGGGAAACTAACTTTTTGCAATGTTTATCTTTTGTTTCGATTACCCTTCAGGTTACCCAGGGGAAGGGGGCCTCAGTACATTTCCACTAAGCACCTCTGTTATCTAGGGTAAGCATGAGCTAATGCCTATATAGTACTTAAAATTCAACTAAATCAAAATTAAAAAATTCGTCAATTGAATAAAATGGGTTTTTAAGTAGCCAACAATAAAATGTTTTCAAGAAAGCTTAGGGTTGATTTTTTTTGACTAAAATGACAAGTTTATTATATACTTTAATGCTTATTACAGTGTGGCTGGATAAGTTCTTATTCAGTCTGTAGAAGCCAATTACAGCCCTGTTGTTGTTAAGGATTTACAAGTTTCGTTGAATTGTAAAAACTCTGAATGATTTAGAATGTATTGCATTATGTCATACAAGTATAAATTAAAAACCGTCTGAATCCCAGTGCTTATGAAAAGAGGCTTACAGTGCTCTAAACTATTTGATTTTGTCATGATTCGGATTGCCTTTTTTCGAAGGATGAGAATTTCATTAGTTCTGCTACAATTACCCCAAAGAATAAGTCCGTACCTCATAATCGATTGGAAGTAGGCGTAGTATGCCGATAAGGTGAGGCGCCTTATTAAAAACGAGGTGTTTGATAACTTCTTGGATATACAATCAAAGAAACCTATGCAATCTTACTCGAGTACACACCTAATTCGAGTACTGGTCTCGAGTACAAATTACTCGGACTTGGTGTCCTGGTCGTGGCTGAGGTGGTGGGGAGTTTAACACTGTTCGAGTCTGGACTCGGACTCTGGAAACGCCATTTCTAGCTCTGTAAAAGAGACCGAGTACAAATTGACAAGATCGAGTCTTGGAACGCTTGTTTAGTTTCTGTAATCATTCATGAGACCGAGTCCACAGCTAAAAATCTAGTGCGAGTACAATATAGATCTAACCTAACTCAATTAAATTTAGTAATTTTATACTCGTAAAACTGTTTTAAACGATTCCACATATGTTGTTAGTTTAATATGTAATTATGTGATAATCAATCCATAAATTATACATTTTACTTCATTTTATAATTACAGTATGATAATAATAATCCTAGTTTTAAACTCTTGGATTGGGAAAATGTATGTAACACTTTTAGATCGTAAAAGTAATTTATTATTTTTAATGGTAATAACCATTATAAAACAAACATAACACAACCATTTTAGATGTTACGTTACAAAATAAATTACTAAATGTAAACTTAAACAAATAACCATAGCCTAAAAATTTACTAAACCTCCGTTTCCATATTTGTGATACTTCGTCAATAGTCGGAAGATTTCAGATCGAGTCCAAGATTTGATAGCTGATTGGCTGGCCTACAAACACCTAAGCCAATCACACAGCTTGGTTTGACTCGGCCTCGTACTCGATAGAAGAAGACAATACCGAGTCCAAGTCCAGACCTTACGTTTGTCTGTATGCAATATTGCATACACTCGATTCCTTCTGACTCGATTCTGGTGTGAACTGATTCAAGTACATACGAGTACTCTCTGGACTCGAGTCCAGCGAGTACTTTATACTCGCCTCGTCTCATCACTACTACAGATCTACCTGTAAAGTTGGCCCTCAATTTCTTCCCTACACAACAGTTCCCCAGTAGTGCTCACGCCTATTCAAAACATAAAGAGAAACATTCCAAACATGCGTTAGTAATAAGAGAATTGAGAAAATGAGGAATATACAAGGGCAGGCATAAACATTACATTTGAGTTGTTGGTAGCTTGAAGAAAAACGCCAGTAATAAAGCCTTAGACTAACAAAGTAATACGAGTGAGCAACAATATAAATATTTAACAACAACACAAACTATTAACAAAATATAACAGATATAAAATCTAAACAAGTAAAACTATTATCTTACACCACAATAACCAACTGTGGTTACAAATGAAGTCGATAATGGAATGCTTCAAGCTTAAATAATTATTCAGATAGTGAATACTTCACGAATAACATAATTTATTTAATTAGTTATTAATAATATTTACTTTGGTTTAATAAGGATTTAGTTTAATGTACATAGTGTGGGGAGTAGTAAATGAATACTGTATGGGTTCGTACTTCACAACTAGATTATTAGTTTAGTAATGTATAAAATTATGTTTTTATTTGTCTTGTTTACTTAGGATGTAACTTGGAAGTATTCCTAGACAGGCGTGTGATAGTTTGTCTCGATAGGACAGTTGAGTGGACTTACACAGTAGCTCCCTCTCTACAGCGTCAGTTAACTTTGGAGTAAATCATTGATTGTGCCTGAAGATAAGTGAAACCAGGTTCCAAAGATACTCGACACGAAATATAATTACCGGATTTTCCTTAATACGTTAACAAAAAAATATTAAAAGTTTGCCAATTCCTTCAACATTTCATAGTTGGGTTTCTTAAACAATCGAAATCTTTTAAATTCAATAACAAATATTATGTAAAATTACTTGAGCAACCAAATTATTTGTTAACCAGTGATTCGAAAATTAAACGAATCAAAATGAGATAATTAATGTTTACTTTATACATATACAGTTTAGTTACGCTTTTCTAAACAATGTATTGTTGGGTGTCTGTCTATTGTCTATAGAAGTATTTTCGTAGTTAGTTTTTAAAATGTTCCAATTCAATAAATACTTGCGCCATCGTTTGTAGACTAGTGAAAGAAGAGTTTCTAGTTTAACTCCTTCATTATCTTTCATTTCTGTGCTACGTTGTATTAAAATTGCTGTTTTTAATAGGCTTGTATTCTTTTTTCTTTAGTAGTGGTACTTTCTAATAACAAGAGTGTTATTATTATAAACAACATGAATGTCTGTAAAAACCAACACTTTCCTTAAGAAACACAAAATGGAGATATTCCACGAAATTAAATAATATAGAAAGTGAGATTTTTGTACAATATCCTTATTCAACATTTATATTATAATTGAGCTTATTAATGCGTATTCAACTGACTAATATACTCTCTTCAGACAGCGTAACATTTTAATTTAACTTTTATTTCGGCCGTTCTATACCGATGGAATAACAGACTCGTGTGAAACTCGCCAGCCTTCATTAACCAGGCTAGATCCATCACGCCAGCCTTCATTAACCAGGCTAGATCAATCACGCCAGCCTTCATTAACCAGGCTAGATCAATCACGCAAGCCTTCATTAACCAGGCTAGATCAACCACGCCAGGCTGCAGACCTCACCCTCGTCACTAAACATCACGTGAAACACATTTGTATGTAAGATTCAATAGCTATTTTCACACACCTGTTTTTATTTATTTATTCTTAAGGTACCGATCGTCAATATAAGAACAAACACTGATTTTGATTGAGTATGAAGAATGTGAATGAGCGAATATAGTCTTTGTTACGACAAGCTAAGGCCGGCTACTCCGTATATAGTCTTTGTTACGACAAGCTAAGGCCGGCTACTCCGTATATAGTCTTTGTTACGACAAGCTAAGGCCGGCTACTCTGTATATAGTCTTTGTTACGACAAGCTAAGGCCGGCTACTCCGTATATAGTCTTTGTTACGACAAGCTAAGGCCGGCTACTCCGTATATAGTCTTTGTTACGACAAGCTAAGGCCGGCTACTCCGTATATAGTCTTTGTTACGACAAGCTAAGGCCGGCTACTCCGAATATAGTCTTTGTTACGACAAGCTAAGGCCGGCTACTCCGTATATAGTCTTTGTTACGACAAGCTAAGGCCGGCTACTCCGTATATAGTCTTTGTTACGACAAGCTAAGGCCGGCTACTCCGTATATAGTCTTTGTTACGACAAGCTAAGGCCGGCTACACCGTATATAGTCTTTGTTACGACAAGCTAAGGCCGGCTACTCCGTATATAGTCATTAATTATTTATATCTTTGTTACGACAAGCTAAGGCCGGCTACTCCGTATATAGTCTTTGTTACGACAAGCTAAGGCCGGCTACTCCGTATATAGTCTTTGTTACGACAAGCTAAGGCCGGCTACTCCATATATAGTCTTTGTTACGACAAGCTAAGGCCGGCTACTCCGAATATAGTCTTTGTTACGACAAGCTAAGGCCGGCTACTCCGAATATAGTCTTTGTTACGACAAGCTAAGGCCGGCTACTCCGAATATAGTCTTTGTTACGACAAGCTAAGACCGGCTACTCCGAATATAGTCTTTGTTACGACAAGCTAAGGCCGGCTACTCCGAATATAGTCTTTGTTACGACAAGCTAAGGCCGGCTACTCCGAATATAGTCTTTGTTACGACAAGCTAAGGCCGGCTACTCCGTATATAGTCTTTGTTACGACAAGCTAAGGCCGGCTACTCCGAATACAGTCTTTGTTACGACAAGCTAAGGCCGGCTACTCCGAATATAGTCTTTGTTACGACAAGCTAAGGCCGGCTACACCGAATATAGTCTTTGTTACGACAAGCTAAGGCCGGCTACTCCGAATATAGTCATTGTTACGACAAGCTAAGGCCGGCTACTCCGAATATAGTCATTAATTATTTATATCTTTGTTACGACAAGCTAAGGCCGGCTACTCCGTATATAGTCTTTGTTACGACAAGCTAAGGCCGGCTACTCCGTATATAGTCTTTGTTACGACAAGCTAAGGCCGGCTACTCCGAATATAGTCTTTGTTACGACAAGCTAAGGTCGGCTACTCCGAATATAGTCTTTGTTACGACAAGCTAAGGCCGGCTACTCCGTATATAGTCTTTGTTACGACAAGCTAAGGCCGGCTACTCCGTATATAGTCTTTGTTACGACAAGCTAAGGCCGGCTACTCCGTATATAGTCTTTGTTACGACAAGCTAAGGCCGGCTACTCCGTATATAGTCTTTGTTACGACAAGCTAAGGCCGGCTACTCCGTATATAGTCATTAATTATTTATATCTTTGTTACGACAAGCTAAGGCCGGCTACTCCGTATATAGTCATTAATTATTTATATCTTTGTTACGACAAGCTAAGGCCGGCTACTCCGTATATAGTCATTAATTATTTATATCTTTGTTACGACAAGCTAAGGCCGGCTACTCCGTATATAGTCATTAATTATTTATATCTTTGTTACGACAAGCTAAGGCCGGCTACTCCGTATATAGTCATTAAATATTTATATCTTTGTTACGACAAGCTAAGGCCGGCTACTCCGTATATAGTCATTAATTATTTATATCTTTGTTACGACAAGCTAAGGCCGGCTACTCCGTATATAGTCATTAATTATTTATATCTTTGTTACGACAAGCTAAGGCCGGCTACTCCGTATATAGTCATTAATTATTTATATCTTTGTTACGACAAGCTAAGGCCGGCTACTCCGTATATAGTCATTAATTATTTATATCTTTGTTACGACAAGCTAAGGCCGGCTATTCCGTATATAGTCATTAATTATTTATATCTTTGTTACGACAAGCTAAGGCCGGCTATTCCGTATATAGTCATTAATTATTTATATCTTTGTTACGACAAGCTAAGGCCGGCTACTCCGTATATAGTCATTAATTATTTATATCTTTGTTACGACAAGCTAAGGCCGGCTACTCCGTATATAGTCATTAATTATTTATATCTTTGTTACGACAAGCTAAGGCCGGCTACTCCGTATATAGTCATTAATTATTTATATCTTTGTTACGACAAGCTAAGGCCGGCTACTCCGTATATAGTCATTAATTATTTATATCTTTGTTACGACAAGCTAAGGCCGGCTACTCCGTATATAGTCATTAAATATTTATATCTTTGTTACGACAAGCTAAGGCCGGTTACTCCGTATATAGTCATTAATTATTTATATCTTTGTTACGACAAGCTAAGGCCGGCTACTCCGTATATAGTCATTAATTATTTATATCTTTGTTACGACAAGCTAAGGCCGGCTACTCCGTATATAGTCATTAATTATTTATATCTTTGTTACGACAAGCTAAGGCCGGCTACTCCGTATATAGTCATTAATTATTTATATCTTTGTTACGACAAGCTAAGGCCGGCTATTCCGTATATAGTCATTAATTATTTATATCTTTGTTACGACAAGCTAAGGCCGGCTACTCCGTATATAGTCATTAATTATTTATATCTTTGTTACGACAAGCTAAGGCCGGCTACTCCGTATATAGTCATTAATTATTTATATCTTTGTTACGACAAGCTAAGGCCGGCTATTCCGTATATAGTCATTAATTATTTATATCTTTGTTACGACAAGCTAAGGCCGGCTACTCCGTATATAGTCATTAATTATTTATATCTTTGTTACGACAAGCTAAGGCCGGCTACTCCGTATATAGTCATTAATTATTTACATCCCAAAGACAAATTAACAGCCGGTGGTTGTAAGCTGACTTTGATGTTATAGATGAAACAAACACCCCCATGTTTTTAATTGTGTTAGGCCTTTCGGTAACAAAGTTATTTTTCATTATTTATCTCTTTGAATACAGTGCTGTATATGAGTAATTGTATTTCTTATCAACTAAAAAAGTACAACAAATCTTTAATAACTAGGTCATTAAGTAGAATTCATCTTCAAATTAATCAATAATAGAGTAATAGGACTTACTTTTTAACTTTTTAAAGAAATAGTTTTCCAACCGAATTTACATTTGTTTTAAGGATTTTATTCATGACGCTACATGACATGCAAGTAACTGAATTTTCCATCATTGAAGAATGGTGGGTTGGGTAAATGGCCATTTTCCTTCTGGTATTGTATTTATTTTCATATTTAAATGTAAACAGCATTTTATTTTTTAGGTACAACTTGCAAATTCTAAAAATATAGTTACTGGGTAGGGTTAAAATTTATTTTTTTTGTATAAAAACTGATTTTCAGTGCTCTATATAATTTGTTGAGCCACCTTTATATATTTGGATGGCTCTTTGTTCCCATCTTCAGACATACACAAACTAATTTAATATTGTTAAATTTATTTATTGATTTGAAAAACACATGGCAAAATAAAAATAAAACACATGGAATAATTTAAATAAGAAAATAATAAATAAATAAATATATATATGTAAAACTTGTATAGATTTAAAATAATTGTTTTCATAAAATGAATAAAAAATGTAAACAATATTAATTTAGTATATCTGAAGATGGTAACTTTGTTACCGAAAGGCCTAACAAAAATTAAAAACTATTTACTGGATTGTTTGTTTCATCTTAGGCCTATAACACTAAATTATATATCCAGTAAGAAACGAGCTTGAAGAATGATATAAGCTGACTGTTAATCAACTAACAATCTAGTCAATATAACAGCTTTACTTAATTTTATTGTATTAATAGAGTTGACGGTAGGTATCACAGCGAGGATACGCAGTAGACTGTGACGTCACAAGAGCAAAGTCAGCTGGTTTGATTCTCATATTAAATACTGGTGACTAAATCTATAAACACATGACAGTTTTAAGCTAAGTAGTAAGTTATTCGCCACTATTCAGCTGGAATTGTAACCACGAGAATGAAAACAAATATTGTGTTTTTGTTGTTGTTTGTTGTTCCAAACAGCTATCACTGTGACAGTCACGGGAGATGCGCGCGATACTGTGGTTTACTTACTTCTAGCTCTACAATGTAGGTCAGTTTCTTTACATTCTGCTCACTTTGCAGCAGGAGATAGACTATAAAATAAATCTCCCAATGCTAGCCAGATATTGTGTACTAATAAAATGAATTTTCAACATTACTATCTGTTTTAGTGCCTCAATTGTGATATAGACTCAAATTGTGATATAGTACAGAAGGGGGAGGCCCAATCCAGGTGGCGACTGTGAGAATATCGTCTGCCTCATATAATGAATAATTGTTCTATCTTTTACTTTTTTCATGTAGGATTTATGACTGACTACAATAAAAATATAAATAAAAACTATTTAAAGGTGTATAATTTATTTATCAATAGTATACACATAATAAATGTGGGTAAATCTACATAAATTAATTTGATCATTAAGTGTTTATTATACGGATTAGTATTTTATACCGTGAGACAGAAAACAGAAACGGTAGGGGAGAGTGAGGAAAGACGAGATAGTTAAGAACAAAACAGAAACGGTAGGGGAGAGTGAGGAAAGACGAGATAGTTAAGAACAAAACAGAAACGGTAGGGGAGAGTGAGGAAAGACGAGATAGTTAAGAACAAAACAGAAACGGTAGGGGAGAGTGAGGAAAGACGAGATAGTTAAGAACAAAACAGAAACGGTAGGGGAGAGTGAGGAAAGACGAGATAGTTGAGAACAAAACAGAAACGGTAGGGGAGAGTGAGGAAAGACGAGATAGTTGAGAACAAAACAGAAACGGTAGGGGAGAGAGAGGAAAGACGAGATAGTTGAGAACAAAACAGAAACGGTAGGGGAGAGTGAGGAAAGACGAGATAGTTGAGAACAAAACAGAAACGGTAGGGGAGAGTGAGGAAAAACGAGATAGTTGAGAACAAAACATTTGTAGGGACAAAATAACCACACAAATAACTTAAAAAACAATATGTGTATTATTACAAAGTCTTAAATTTAAAACGAAATTGGTTTCAAACCTCTATCTGTTACAAAAATTTAAAGAATAGAAATTTAGTAGGTCATGTCAAAATTCCATCTTACCCCACCTGGTGGGGCAAGATGAAACTCAGTTTTTACAAAGGGCACAAAGGTGGACAACTTCATCATCCTCGTCCTCCTCTCCAGCACATGAACAATCGGCCCATTTTTGACATTGGCAACATCTAACCTAGCCTTCTGTGGACTGTGAGTTAAGATACCCACAGTATAAACATTCGGCATCAGAACTCTCAGAGGATGATGACGAATTTAAGCGTTTCCTTTTAAGCTGTGTTTTTTGTTTCATGTTCCCAGTCTCCAGTCTAAACAACAGTGTATAGGATGTTGTAGGCCTATGAACCCAATTGTTTGACATTGATTTACAGAGTTTGAATTTTGAGCAACTTCATTATCATCATTACTTGATCCTGTAACTTGATATGTAATAGGGTTGGGAGGTTGGACCACTATGGCCTGTGGCCCTATTTATATAGTTTCAGATGGTACAAAGTCGTGTTCACTAAATACAGCAGGATTGAGTGGCCAAATACCAGTCTTGCGGAAATCATTTACAGCAATAACCATAGTCGCTGCTCTGACAAAAGCGTGTCCATAAAGTTTTGCTATTTGGAACTGTGTAACAACACGTCCAGGGTTGGTTCGAAGCCACGTAGCCACTTCTTGATCATAAAACACACTTGCAGGTTTCATAAAACTCACGTCAAGTAGCTGTAAGCGGTGGGTACAATTTGGTGGGAAACACATAATGACACAATTGTCTCTGGCATAATCAATCGTAGCAATATTTTGTGTGTGTGTGTGTGTGTGTGTGTGTGTGTGTGTGTGTGTGTGTGTGTGTGTGTGTGTGTGTGTGTGTGTGTGTGTGTGTGTGTGTGTGTGTGTGTGTGTGTGTGTGTGTGTGTGTGTGTGTGTGTGTGTGTGTGTGTGTGTGTGTGTGTGTGTGTGTGTGTGTGTGTGTGCGTGCGTGCGTGCGTGCGTGCGTGCGTGTGAAGTGCCCATCAAGTAGAAGTAGAACTGGATTATCTTTACTTACTCGGCTCCATGTTACGAATTTCTTGAACCAGGATAAAAATATTTCTGACTCCATCCTGCCACTTGCATGGTATTCAGCCCAAGCCCCTGGTGGACAATCGTTCATGAGCTGATCATTTCCACGTACCCGATGGAATATAAAAAGGGGAGGCATGTATTCCCCAGCAGCACTTTAACAAACTTCTATGGTGATGGTGTTTGCTCTCTCAGCGGATGTCAGGCAACCAACTTGCTTTCTCCCTTTCAATGCGAAAATTTTAGGTCTATGCTTTGGGACTAGAGGAGAGTTTTGAAGAAATATATAATAAAAGCCTGGTAACACTTGAAGAACTTGGACATCCATGTGGTGTTGATAGAGATTTAGATGTAAGAAGGCGGGACATTTAAATAGACCAAGAATTACGAAGTTTTAGTTTTGTATAAAAACAGCAAATTCGATTAACAAAGATATTTTATATATTTGAGAAGTGTAGCTCACTTACATATTAATCTTGTTTCAGTGCCATATCGTTGACCATGCAGATATGGAGAGTGAGTTGTGCGCTGACGGCCATCTTGTTTTTAACGACTGTGCAGTCACAAAGGCGGGGCTCCCGCCGCTATGATGCTCCTCAGGTGAGGCTGTTTGCAATTAATTGTTAACTTATTTTTCAACGTCAACTATTGCTGTGATATGTCGTTATACAGGGTGTCCTATAACTCGTTTGTCTAACTTATATACAGTAGTTATACTGGTAGTGCGATTCTTGAGTAATAAATAAGACTTGTTTTCCTGTTGTGTAGAACTGGGGCTTCCCTAAAGAATCATGGAAGTTTCAAAATTTCTTCGAAAAATGCTAATAAATCTTGAACGGTTAGAGGGAGTGGGTTCAGACTAGGCTCAATTGGTAAAATTGGAAAATTTAAATAAATATGTACTATTCAATTTAAGTCTAATGAGTTGTTTCCAAGTTGCAGTGACATATCATGAAATATACCGCAATTACAGCCTATCAGATGTAGAGTAGTAAACCCGTTCTAACATGAAAAATACCAATATCGGACTTGGTCTTTAGTATTATACCAATTCAGTATAAAGTACAACTTGTAATAAATACAAAAAGTGATCATATTAGTTCAAAGTTAATATTTAAATTTTGTGTTTCTACATTTTAACCATTTTGGTGCAAAGAGAGTTCCCAAAAGTGCTGGAAAGCCCTCCCTTCCTTCAGATACCCAGCAAGATGGATCTGGTCCACCTCGAACTATCTATCATTCATCAAAATTCTGGATGAATTAGATGAGCCCGAGTCATTAAAATAAAAACTAAAGCTTTCGTTAAAAACCAATTGTATTTACACTATTTACATCTCCAAGTGTAAACAGCACCTTGACATCGTTACGGGAACCTTTAGTTTTTAGTAATCATTTGTAAAGTTAAACCATTTGTGATGTGAGGTTGTGACGCGACAGTCCTTAGGTTAGTTGTATTTTTTATAGCTGTATAGTCAAAAGTAGGCCCTGTACTCTAAACCAGTTCCTCTTCAATAATCTCTTATAGCTTACATTAGTTGTCACTATCCATTACTTCTTCTGGTGGGTTGTGGCAGGTTGTGGTTAGCTACAAGGCCAACTTGTATGGCCATGTAGCCTTTCACTCTAGACAGTTCCCCCTTACTTCATTGAATTCAGTTACACTGCATTCATCTCACTAAATCACTCACATAATGAATAAAAATATCCTTTAATGATTTTGAAAAATATAGGAAAAACAAAAATATAGCTCTTGAATTCATTTTTAAATTAAAATTAAATTTAAATTGAAGTCAGTTGTTGTCATAATATATAGCACTTGATTATCGGTTAATCTGAAAAATGTAATCATGTTGAATAAAACACCTGGGCACCTGGCAAACCAAACATTTTACACAAGTGGCTGAATAACATGGTACTGTGACAATCCATCTAACAGTAAAACTGTCATACATAAAATAAAATTACATCAAGCCCTAATAATTCACTGCAGTAATTTAAAAACTTGTGGCATTAATGAAAGTAGAAGTTAAATTAAGTCTTATCTATTTTATATTTAGTGGACTCATCTTCGTAGGTAAATATTCTTGGCTGATTACCAAAACTTCCTAATTGTATTGATGTTGAAAATATAACACAGTGAGTTCATAGACCGGATTGTGCAGTGATTTCTAACATTTCAAAAAATAACAAATTCTTCATTTACACGAGTGGCGTTCATTTACAAAGCAGTTCTCGTGACTCTTGAACTATTGTATGATGGTGTTACTTTGCTTAAGTTAAAATACAAAATGAGCTCTGGTTTGTCAAAATCAAGGTTGATAGTACGCTCGTATGCATGTGTTTTCTTAAATTAAAATTTGTTCTTAAAACTTCATAGAACATAAACTTTTTCCTATTACATAATTATGTTCATGATGTCCTTGAAACCAGCTGTGGGTGGATATACTTAATAATATTTACCATGCCTTAACATTTTTTAATTTAATTTTCAAAAGTCTCACCGATTTTAAATTAAGTAATATTTTCTAGAAGTGGTTACCTTTCTCTTTTATAGTGTACTTCAGTTTTTGAGTAAGAAAATACTGAACGGCCGCCATTTTAATATGAACCTTAATTATTAAAATGGCACCTGTACATAGAGATGGCACCTGTACATAGAGATGGCACCTGTACATAGAAATGGCACCTGTACATAGAGATGGGATTGTAATACTATTATCTGATTTTGATTAAAACATCAATTAATTAACTTTTTTGGATTTTTGTTAACCAATTTTTTTTAATCTGTAAATTTTAAGAGAGCCAACATCTAAATTTAAGCTATACTATATGAAAATTCAAAAAATTATTAATCTGAATCCCATAGTATATAAAGCTGCATGTGTAACTGATTGACTGACTCACTCACTCACGTATACAAATTTTAACCCACTTCCAGATGAGCTAGAAACTTGAAATTTGGCATACTTATAGCTTTTGCTGGGCAACAGACGGAAAAATTACGAAAACCAAAAATGTTTAATTTTTAACTCCACAAAAAAATCAAAATGGCGGACACGAATTTTGAATTGTGTGCAGAGTTACTTACGGCTTGTTTGTGGGCAAACCATTGGTTGTAGAGCAAATCTGATATCATAGTGCAGATTTGTAATTAAATGTCCTACAATTTTGGTCACATAACTTTTTTTGTATTTTACTCATTATTAAGATATTGTAGGAACTGAAAATTTATACACTATTTACCTTCACTACTCTGTTATTAAAACTGCAATAAAATTTAATTTTTCATTTTTCATAACCTAGAACAATTGTAAATGGCTGACGTGAAACTGCTGTCTTGTTTGCAGAATTGAAGTTTTTTTACTGAAGCTGTAACATTTAGTTTAGATGGGATCTAATGAAATATTCAAACTAACAACTAAATTCTGTACAAAAAGTAAATTATGTTGTATATATTGTACATGCTTGTAAATGTTTAAAAAGCCGTTAAGATATTATAAATAATGAAATGTAAATAATCGACGATCCCTATGAAACGGGAGATACCATTTTTATCTGCATTTGGAGGTGCAAAGCCCTCATGAGAAAATGGTGATGGAAAGTGGTTGATACAACTTTGAAACTTAAAAGAAACAGCAAATGGTAGTTTCAACAGTGGCAGTTAGACGATCCGTGCCAGAGCGGAGAAGTGGCATTATCGCGAGGTTTTGATGCTGTTCGGGCGAGGCGTTTGAAGGTGTTAACGGCTGACTGCACATCCCGACACTATCAAATAAACGTCAATTAAAAATCGCTGATCAACATTGATGGTTGGAAACAATTTTATTTGGTTTGCACGAATCAAGACGATACCAACAGTACTGAGTTCCAGTTATCACAGCCGAATAAAAGTTAATCCACAAAAATTACAAGAACTTAAAAAATAATTAAAATAATATTTTGAAACTTCAAGGTAGCGTTTGAAAACTATTGACAAATGTTTGGTAAAATTTTCATTTAAATAAAACGTCAATTAAGTTTTTTATAATTTTTTAAGTTAATGGTTCATTAGAAATTGCGATAAAACCAGTACGTTTTATAAACATTCACTAATAAAAAATTGTTAACGAGTTATAAAAATTATTTGGGAGACATGGTTCAACTCACAATTAAATTCTCTATAATACAAAAGAAAATCTGTGTAATTGTCATTATTCATCTAGGTATAGTGTTTTTGTAAACTTAGGTCTACATACTTTTGAAATGGAGTAATCATTATTCAAATGTACAACTGAGCATGTTCCTCTAGCCTGGCCATGATCTAATAATAGTCGGTTACCTGACACCATGTGGTGCTGGTCAGTTATATACCTGTAGTCTTGTGATGTAAACAATGAGGCATCGTTACATTGTAGTCCTGATACTGACTTCCATTTACACCCAGAATATGTTCCATTGATCAAATGATATAATCATTTTTAAACATGTAAATACATGTTATTAAAATAATAGAAATTTTAAACTAACTATGTAAATATAATAAATGAAATTTGAATAGTTTGGCTAGTTGGCTGACTCACAGTTTTATGAAAAATAAAAAACCATACCACTTGCAGAAAAATCAGCTCTTATAAATGTTGCTGGATTATAAATCGGCCATTTTTATTTTTACTGTATAATATGACATTGTTACTATTTTTGACATCTATGTGACTAAATAAGATCTGTAAATATTGTTAATTAATACAAAGCTCTGATTTCCAAAATATAACAGCACATTGAACTGAAACTAAACGAATGTAATGGATGTAAGTGGGTGAACATCGAACGTCTTTAGTGTAACAAATTGAAACAAGATGAGCTATTTTTTAAAACCTCCTGTGATTTGATTGACGATATATCTGTAATTTAGCAAGGAATCTGAACCACCTAACGCAGAACTATTATTCTTCTATAATATAACAAAGCTTGTTCGCTATACAGTTAAAAACTTAAGTGAAGAAATGGCAAGAGCAACAGCAGGTGAACCACAGAAACCAAGGAGGACAGAGAGTGATATAGATTACAGTTGAAGAGTTGAAAGGAGAGACAGACAAATTCAATATACTTCAAGGTAAAAACAACACATTATATATAAAATTAATAAACAGACACTGGGAAGGATGATTTCAGATGAAGAATAAAAAGCACTACCTGAGTAAATGAAGAAGTACTGGGCAAAAACAAAAAAACTAACCAATAATGACAACTAAAGAGGCTCAATGTAGTAAAATGCCCAGACATTTTATTCTGTAGGTTAACCAATATGACATTGTTGATTAAGGCCATAACACTTTAGAACACTCTAGAGTTGAATAATTCAGTCAACTGAATAGTTCAGTTCAATCCACATTAGTGGATCCCTACCCTTAACAATCTGCAACACCTCCTTCCATATTGGATTTTATTCTCCTTAAGGCAAATGCTAAATCCAAATAAAGATTACAGCTTCACTTATAAACGTACAATTTTTTAAACTTGACCTTCTTTGAAAGAGAACATAATTGTCTATTGTCTGTTCTATCTTGGGGGTTCTAATCACACTTATACTATAAAGCATGTTAAAATTTGTAATACATAAGTTAAGAAATGTACGTTAAAAATGAAACCTTTTCAAGTGAAGTAGTGTTCAACTGTAAAACACGGGTTAGTTACTGATAGCTAAAAGGCGTTATCAAGCTGAGAAGGAGAATCATTTGCCTCAACTGTTTAAATCACACAAATGGTATGAGAATGGAAGGATGGACAGCAACTAGTTTTGTGATAGTCGATGGAGTTGCAAGCAGTTCCAAAGTCAACACCAGGTAGAGGGTCGGAGACTCGACTGCTCCAAATTATTCTCTGGTGAAAACTGTTTAAGCATTCTTGTAGCTCCTACAAAGGCATCTTTCAAATTAATGCTGTATTGGATTAAAATACTAAAAAGCTTTGTATTAACAATGCGGGATACTCTAGAAACTACATATAGCAAAGGATCTATCTGAGTTTTCTATTTATGATTAAGTCAGTATTGTTTGTTATTTCAAAAGCAAAAGTTTATCTATAGAAATGGCAAGGTCGCTTAAGGTTCTGAAGGATCCAATTTGACCATCAATATTACATCTTCTCCAGCTGTTATGAACAGAACTTGGGTTAATATGAACAAGACTGCCTTGGAACCAGACTCTTGACATTATGTTTTGTGGCCTTCAGAGCTCAAGGTTGCTCAAAACTGGATCTACCCTAGACACTAAAATATTATTGCACGTTCCTTATATGCCAGCCACATTCTATGTTTATGTTTATTAAAATATGACTTTGGTTTGAAATCTACCCAAGCAAACTTATTTTATGAAATCGATCAAGTTAAGTAACTACTGTATCATTAAATTACCACGCTAAGCTTACACAAGTTAAAGTATATCAACTGTTTTTAATAATTTATTTTATATATAGTTCTAAATTTATGTTCATCAGTAAATTTCACCAACTTGTTTAGTGATTTTTGTCCTGCTTCATTTATTTGTTAAATGAAAAATTATTTTTCAAACAAAAAAGATTGATTTGATATTTATGTGTGTAGAAACCTGCATGATTTTCAACTTGTTAAAACCAATATCTTTATCAAATTAAAATATCCTAAAAAGTATTGGCATATATGCTTTAAGATGGACAAGTTTGGCTTACTTCTAAGATTACAAAAGAAGTAAATGACTTCTTGTATTGTATGAAATTTTAAAATGTGATAGTTCCTGTGTTTGTAATGTACATCAGCATGTCACATGCTTATTAAGAAACTTTATAAAATCCAACAATACATTATTAATGAAGATGTTATTAATAATTTTTTAATAATAATTAATATTAATAATTTTTCATTTCATATTTTTCTTCAACATATCAAATATTAAATTTATCAATACATTATTTTGTGATTTTTATGAAAATTAAAGGAAACAGATTTATTAACAGTTCAAATTTCCAATGAAATAAAATCGTACGTTCTTAAAGAATTTATATATATTATTATTGTAACTTTCAAAGATCTTAGTATCATATCAGTTCCTTGTATTGGTATATGAACAGTTTTTCTGTGTCTACTATATGTAACGTTTACCATGTCCTTACTGGATGACTTGCCTAAGGAAAATGTAATATTTCTAAAAAATGAGAACTGGTGAGAATAACTTCTGTAGAAAGTGGTTAAGTTTATAAAAAAGTTATAATCTTATAACAATAGAAATATTGAATATTTTTAACTTTCTTTAAAATATTTGTTCACATTTATTTTCTGTAAACATATACAATCCATTCTTTGTATAAAACATTTTCTTATTCGTTTACAAGTCCATGTTTATATTGTTACATCATTTTAATTTATAATGACTTAAGTTTGAATAAACTAGAAAACTCTATGACAGATATTTTAGTTGAAAATATATTAATTGAATTATTGGAGGAATAACATAGTTTATTATCTATCAAACTCAACAATAACCCTCATGAAAAAACCCTGATAGTAAATATCATTTTTAGAAAAAAAATCAACACATATTAAAGGAGTTAAATGTATCTTGTTCGTAGTTATAAGAAATAATACATGTGCATTAGATCACTTGTGTAATTCCTTGTAAAATAAAAATTACTATCAGAGCGAATATAAAAACTAAATAAGATGACAACATTTATTTAATGACCATGAAGATAACATGATGACTATAAAACTAAAAAGTAAATATGGACAATTTCAATAAATATTAAATAATATGTTTTGGTGCAAAAGTGACGACTCAAATGTGTTCAAAACTACTCTAAAGTTGTATCTTCCATGTGAAAAATAACTACGAATATCGATTAAGGTTGTTATCGATTAAAGGTTGTTATCGATTTAAGGTTGTTACAAACTTAAATTAAGTGAGCGACAGTTGTTCCAAAAGTATAAGCCACGTAGTGAATGTAGTCCGTGCCAGGTTTGATAACAGAATTAGGAAATTTCTCCTGAAACATAAAAATAACAATTTTAAACTATTACAATTTCATAAAATGACAGTATCTGAATAATACAAGATTCAAACCATTACTGTCTGGTTAGATTAACTTATTTCATTATTTTTGAATTTTGTCTTGCCAATAGCTTTATTTTATTTTTAAAATAATAAACTGGTGTGATTATTAAATTGAGAAGTTTTATTAGGGGAATTTTTAAATATCATCAGGAATTTTTATTAACTATATAAAGTTTAACGCTGTATCTTTAGTTACAGCATGTACCTAATTCACTTATTTGAACATGAATTCAATGTACATCACTGACATTGGCAAGAGAACATTATGACAGTAACATTTGCTGTTATTCAAGATGGGACAAACAATTACAATCAAGTATTTTCGTTCAAGAAATTATAAATTAAGATATATTTTGTTGAAATGAGCAATTTGTTACCTTCTGTTATTTGTATATTTATTTAATATATAATATATATGTTTATAAATATAAACATATATTTAAGTATTTTTATTTCTGTTGCTAGGAGATTCATTACGTTAGTTTGATATAAATAGTTTGGTGTGTGAAATATTAAATGTTGAGTTTTAATTTTGTTAAAATGTATTATTTAATCCTTGCGCTGGCAGTCGTAATCTACTATACATTTTCGGTTCGTGTGTACTGGCAGCGTTGTATTTCACGACTAATTTTACATTGCATGTATATTACGTAATTTTACGAACACAACTAATAAATCGGACTCAACATTATACAGTTGTATTCGGCAAATTATGCGCTTTCTTTTCATGTGTTCACTTCACATAACATATAGTTTTTCGTTTTTATTTATTGGCCATTGCCAAAAGGTCACTTGTGGATTTCAGTAGATCAGCTGGGGCCAGTCACACTCGGGTCAGCTATACATTTCCATTTTTACAAATAATTTACAGAAATAAGTTCTTTTCAGTTAGCATTTTCTTGTTTAAGATTACATTATGCACGTTTTGTATATCTTATATTTGGATATTGATCATTTTTAGTGTTTGCTACATGATCACTAATTAGACATTTTTTTTTCTGAAAATAAAAATGCTAACTTTAAACCACAAAAAAATTTGTTTCTAAATATTTTGAACTTTTTTTAGCTTTTATGTGGTAGAACATAAAGCTTTGAATACATTGATATATAATGCATTATATTCTGATCAAATCCTGATCTTATAGTAATTTTCAAACAAACGTTTGCACAAACTATAAAAAATGGCCTACCAGTCAAGGCAGATTTGATTGCCAGTGCGAGGGTTAATCTTTATCTACCAAAATCTATTAATTTCAACAGGTTATGGACCAAAAGGCTTAAGTAATTAATGAAAAGTGTTGTTTAGTAAGTATTTAACAGTTTTGACCTATTTGTGGATCTGTGCTGAACTTTGTAGTTTTGGTCGTGTGTTGTCAACTACTGTATATCAATCAAATTTGTTTTCAAACAATCTCAATCAAATTAGTAGAAAACTTTAAACAAGAAAGAGACAGTACAAAAAAAATTAAAGAAGAAAAATCAAACAAGAATTATTTAATGGAAACAATTATGATGATTGGAAATTTATTATGGAAATCATATCAGATGAGTGAGAACTATTGTAGCTAGTTGAGGAGCCATTTGAAGAGCTAGTTAAATCACTTGTAGAGAAAAGAATAAGAGAGGGAAAACTGAGAAAACTGATACAGGAGAATAAAACAGCAAAAAGGTTAATTATAACCCATATGAAAAATGAGTACTTTGATTTAGTAAAAGGAAAAACAAATGCTTATGATGTGTGGAAACCCTTAAAGACAGATATGAGACAACTACTATGGCTGGAGTAATTGGATTATTGAATAGATATCAACAAATGAAATATAGACCTAACCAAGAATCGCTAGCAGTTTACTGTAACTCATTTGACAGGATTGTTAGAGAATTGGCTCTTGCTGGAGAGTCAGTGAGCACAGAAAATTAAATTGCAAGATTTTTATGTCATTAACAAGTGAATATTCTCATGTTCTAACATCCTTCAGGGCAGTTGCCCCAACTGGAGACCTAACAACACATTTGGTAAGGCAGAATATTGAAGAGTATAAAGAAGGACTACAAAATGTGAAGAAAAGTAAAAATCTGAATTTACATCAAGTCGCATTTGCTAGTTTCCATCAGCAAGATCATCAGTTCAAACAAACTAACAGATTCCCTTTTATGTGCAACAACTGTAGAGTCCTCGGACACAAATTTGCTGAGTGCTGGAGACCAGGTGAAGGAACACATCGTGGAGTGTGTTGCCATTACCATGGAAACCATGGAGGTTTCAAGAGAGGAAGCTGTGGAGGTAAACAGCAACAAACCAGCAGGAAAACACAAATGGAACCGATATTTATAGAAACTTTAAATCTAGAGGTAATAGAAACTCATGTTCCAATTATAATATAGGTAGAAATGCTCATGCTAATTCTTCAGAAATAAGTGACAGTAAAGGTAAAGATGGACCAACAATTCACAGTTTTTACTCTGAAGTAGATTCATGTTATGTAGAGGGTAGAAGGGTAGAATTAAAAGGGGCTAAACATAATGATTTTGTGCTGGATTCTGGGTGTACAGATCACATGGCTCGACATGACACTCCTGCTATGAGTATCAGAAAAATTGATCCAATTAAAATTTGTATAGCTAAAACAAACTACTTTATTCTGGCACAAGAGATTGGTGATATTCATGGGAAAACCAAGGTTGGCAATAAGGAGATAAACATTAAGCTGTTGGATGTTTTTTTGGTAAAATACTTAAAATGTAATTTAATATCAGTTTCTAAATTGGAAGATAAAGGATGTAAAATGGTTATTGATGAAGGACACTTTACCATTACATATAAACTAACAATGTAACTGTTGGAGTAGGAACTAGATGTGGAACCTGTGGCACAGGAGAATGGGACATGCTTCAATAGATAGTTTGAACAAGTTATCAAAATATGTAGAGGGCATAAACAGAGATCTTACACAGGTAAACAGAAACTGTGAAGTTTGAATTGGTGGCAAACAAGTAAGTGTTACTTATAACAGTACTCGACAGAAGACGAGTATACCTTTAGAGAGAGAGTTCATTTTGACCTGGCAGGTCCAATAAGTACAATTGCATATAATGAGTTAAATATGTGATGAGTTTCATTGATGATTTTACTCACTTAACTGTGGTATTTTGGTTAAGACAAAAGTCAGAAGCTGTAGAATTTATTAAACAGTATGTATCTACAGCAACTAGCAGACAGAACTACAAAATTGTTCAGTTCAGATATGACAATGCCAATGAGTATGTTAGCGAAGAGGTTATAGAGTTCTTTAAATCCCAAGGTATTCAGTGGGAAATAACCATACCATATACACCCCAACTTAATGATGTTGCAAAATGAGTGAACAGAACAATAAAAGATAAGGCTGGATGTATTTTATTATAATCACGTCTTAATAAACAATTTTGGTTCGAAGCAAATTTGACTGCTGTATATTTAATAAATCGATTACCAACTAGACCAATAGAAGAAAATAAAGTGGCAGCAGAATTGTGGTACGGTAGAAGGTCTGGTTTGAGTAAAATAAGGGTTGTACTTGGCTTTGTGGCATATGTTAAAAACAATAAGGCTGAGATAAATCTAAGTTTGATGAGAGAACTAAAAGGTGTATTCTATTAGGTTACTCTCCCAATGGATATAGACTCTTAAGTATAATAAAAGACAAAGTTATAGTTGCATGTAATGTTATATTTGACGAAAATAAGAATAAAATTGAATAAAAATGAAAAGAAAACAACTTGCATGATGAATATAACTGTGAAGATGGAACAGAAAATGTGTATGATGATAATGAAAATGATTCAGATGAAAGTAATGATCTATATAAGAACAAAAAGATAGTGTAGAGAGAGTAATCGAACCAGGAGAAAACCGGCATATTTACAAGATATATTCACCTCTAACATTAAGTTATGATTTTGAGGAAATGGTTCAGGAGGAAGAAAAAGATAGAATAGAGACTTGTTTGATAACACATCTATCTGAATGGCAAAAAGATGTTTATGTATTAGAAGACAATTCTGAATTAACAATGATGCTATAACATTTTCTGAAAGTATTCCTAAATGTTTTTTGGATCTTGAAAATAGACATGATAAGAATGAATGGATGAAAGCAATAACTTTTAAGAATGGAGGAGATTGATGCACTTAACAAAAATAAAACATGAACATTAGTTAAATGCCCTGCAGATAGAAATCCAATTAGAAGTAAACTAGGGAACACCCCTGCATGTTACGCGTGCCAACCACGACACTTTCTGAGCTCGCGACACCCCTGCCTGTCACCTTTTACTACAAATAATAATGGTTAACTGTACAACGTAATATCACAATATTAAATTTATTTACAGTATCTCACTCACTTTAGTTGCGTTGCTACCTCTTTATTATAATAAACATCCAGTGGTATTACTTTGCCTATATGAAACCTGTTCATTTCATTTGTTTTTGTTTAACAGCTGAAGATTAGGCTAATTATATAGATAAAATAACTACATTAGATTATCATGCTTACAACTTCTCTGGTTTAACGTTAGGAAGATCTAACCTCATCAATATTAAGAACACCATTGTTTACATTTCAACAGCTGTTGACAATTTTCTAAAATCATTATTTACATTTGAATAGCTGTTACTCGATCCATTAAATCTCTCTCCATGTTATTCTTATGGCCAAAAAACATACTTTTAGGCTTCCACGTGCCTTTCAGGATGAAAATATTGAAGAATTACACAACTATGAACAGAGAGAAATTTGTTGACATCTCAACTGTTTAAATTGGTCAAGAAATAAGGGAGGAGTTGCGTTGACAAAAAACTGCTTCACATATTATATATAAGGATGGGTATTTACATTGAAACAGGATGGTGATGGCAAACTAATAACACATAAGAATAGACTTGTGATCAAAGGAAGATGTTGACTATACAGAAACATATGCACCTGTTGCTAGGCTTTTATCTTTAAGAATTTTGTTGTCTGTTATTAATTCTAAAAATCTCTTTGCTCATCAACTGGATGTTGAAAATGCATTCCTGAATGGCATTTTAAAGGAAGATATATTATGATTCCTCCGAAGGTTATAGAAGTTAAAGATGGTTTAGTTTAGAAGCTGAACAAGACTCTTTATGGACTTTAACAAGCCTATAGAATGGAATGCAAGGTTTCAAGAATTTGTTACAAATCTCAATTTAAAACAGTGTGTAACTGATAAATGTCTGTATGTGATATCGATCGACTCAGTAATCGAGTATATTTTACTGTAGGCTATGTTGATGATATAATAGTTGCAAGTAGTAACGAGGAAGGAATCTCTTAAAAAACTATTAAAATTAGAATTGAGATGATGAACTTAGGAGAGCTAAATTACTTTCTGGGAATCAAAATGAAAGACAACTTATATTGAGAAATTGATTGAAAAGTTTAACTTGAGTACGGCTCACCCTAAGGACACTTCACTAGCTACAAGTAAGTTTTGTGAAATTCCTTCAGAATCAATAGAACATAACAGATACCGTGAACTAATTGGGTGTCTTGTGTATTGGGTGCCGTGTGCTAATTGTGTGGCCACAAGACCAAATATAGCCGCTGCTATAGGTTTCTTCAGCCAATACCAGACAAAACCTACCAAGGCATTGTGGTCCAGTTTGAAACGTATACTTTGCTATCTGAAGAAAACAAAAACTCTGTTTAGTATTTAAAGGATTTAGTGATTCATCCATTGAAGGATATGGAGATGCTGACTATGTGAATCATGCAGACATAAAATCTGTATCTGGATACATATTCAAAGTATTTGGCGACTCTGTTATTTGGGCTTCAAGAAAACAAAGAGATGTTACACTTTCATCGACAGAAGCTGAATTTTTGGCATTAGCTTCAGCTGTTGGTAAACTATTAGGGTTATATAAACTATTAGAGGAAATGAGAATCAGTGTTCTTAAGCCAATTGTGATTTTTGAAGATAGCCAATCTTGCATTAACTCATTAAGTAAATGGGATCAGAAGAGATTGAAACATCTACACTCTTCACACTCATTCGAAATCCATATTCGCCCATATCTTGACGATCGGCGTCTTATGAATAAATAAAATAAATAAATGTTGATATAAAATATAATTTTGTGAGAGAACTAGTGCAACAAAAATTGTTGAACGTACAATATATTTCTTCTGATTGTATATTAGCTGATATATTTACCAAAGGCTTACCTAAGCAAGCATTTGAAAAACTCAAGCATATAGTTAAGTATAAATTGATAAATTGTGGAGATTTCACAAGTTAGATGATGATAAATTGAGGAGGAATGTTGAAATGAGCAATTTATCACCTTCTGTTATTTGTATATTTATTTAAAACACATGTTTATATTTAAGTATTTTTATTTCTGTTGATAGGAGATTTATTATGTTAATTTGATGTAAATGGTTTGGTCTGTGAAATATTTGGTCTGTCTGAGTTTTACTTTTGTTAAAATGTATTTTATATCTTTATCTTCCAAAATCTATTAATTTCAACATCTTTGGTATAGCTTTCAGTTCCGTATCAGCCAATAAACATGTGTCTTACACATTGACTATGAAATAATGGTGGTTATCAATCATATGCAATCTTTCTGATGTGGGATTGAAAATAAAAAATACTTCTAAATTTTTCTGTCTAGAAAAAAAACTCAGGAAATTAAGATGGTAAATACTTTTATCAAGGGATCTATCATAAAAATAATAAATAAACAGTTACCATCCTGTAATTGAGTTATATGATAGATGAGTATTCCTAATTCAAATATAGACAAAAAACACCCCATTAGGGGACAATTATCTAGCAGCCTCTACCTGTTTGAAAAGTGTAGTTTCCCTTGAATATACGAGGGAAACTATATAAATCCCTTGTATAACATCATAAACAAGTTATATAAACAAAGGAAACAAGGGACATGATATTAATTATATATTGGAATGATTCATCATATTGTTCAGTTAATATATACGTACAGTAGTTATGACCCTCCCACCTACCCTTATACATACGGTGGTTATGGTCATAAAGAGAATGGTGATATTTCATTTTAAGCACAAAATATTAAAATATAGAAGTGTCACACATTACATACTTCAAATGACAACACATAAAACTGAAGATTTCCTTTCAAGCAAACAAATTTATGTGGGGGGTATTGACTGAACCACCCACCCATAGACGCACAGTGACACTGATTCACCCATCCACCCATACATGTAAAGTGGTATTGCCCTACCCACCCATCCATATACCTACAGTGACACTGATCCACCCGCCTACTCATTTACGTACAGTGGTATTGCTGTATAAAGCAATTTATACATTGCTTAATACAGTTCTGTATAAAGCAATGAATAAATAATTTTTTATGAAAATTTGTATTTTAAATTTTAATTTGACAAGATGTAGTTATTCTAAGAATCTTAGTTGGAGCGGGTTAAGAAGATCTAATTAATTGCATTAATTATTATCAGTTTTTCCATTTTTTTATTTGACTTGAGTAAAACTGAAAGAAGAGATCAGGAATTTTGATTAAGACAGTCAAAATACCAACTTACGATGTTAATTGCATTGGGATAATTCTGTGTCTCGAAGCAGATGGCACTATGTTTGCCGTATGTAGCGTCACGCTTGCCTCGCATACTCGGCATGCCATTGCTGGTGTATACCTGGAGACCTGGCTGGTCTGTGTGCACCTCCATAAACCGTCCACTCTCAGGATCTGACAGTCTGTAACAATCAAAATTAGAAATTTTAATTAGTTGCATTTTTAATATTTATTTTAATTGTAAAAGTTGTACTGTATTACTATGGGACATTGTGTATTGTCTATGGTGTCTTTTTAGCATATTTATGGGGTTGTTTTATTTAATTCAAGTGATAAATCCCTTAACCTATTGGCGATGTAATTAATTAAATAAAAAATTCGTAAGGGCAAGTACTTGAATATCGACTAAACGGTCAACATTACATTAGGATCACCCTACCACTATTCTGTCATGTCGCCACACTGATGTCTAAGTACGAGCCCAAGGCTCGTTGGACCATATAGGTTCGTACCCGTGGGAGGACGGTTCTAATGCAATTGCACCAGTCACCTTATTGTGCCCTTACTGGTATTTGAATCCAGGCCCCGTCACCTCCCTGGTCATAGAAAATGGCGAATCCAACCACTAGACCACCTAGGTGCGACGCGGCATGAGCCAAAACTGGTTCAAACAGGTAGAACTCTTAGCGGGAGGTTTGAAATGAAAAATTACATTATTGTACAATTATATATAAATGGTGAAGTTAGGACTAAAAAGTCCTCTCTTACACCTAACAACTAAAGGTTTTTGTACTGGGATTTGGTAGTAAATGGATGTAGTTCTTCCTTTTACCATTAGTTCTGCTCATAACAGATAGTGCTCTCTAGTGACATATTGTCTCTCTACAATTCAACTGATTGTTTGGTGCAGATATTCACTACTTAAACAATGATAAACACAGAAGGAGCACTGCTTGCGAGTCGTTAACAACACTATAGTGATTCGTGCAAATATTTGAACATTCAAATGACCTAACACAAAATTAAAACTATTTAGTACTTCAATAAATTTTAAAATTGATTCTACTACAAGTCTTTTAGTTTAATTTTAAATTAACAATGATTTTATAGAAATTGTATACCTTTTAATCCGAAGTCTTACCAAAAACTAAATACTAGACAAAGAATAAAGCCCTATTTAAGTTTATTTTAGCTTTTTAAAGTAATGTTTTTAGTTCAAGGGAGCTAAGTGACGTTAATAAACAATAGTCTCCTGATTTAATATGCTCTGATATACCGCAGTATCAAGTTCATCATATCTCTTCTCACATGATGGAAAATATTCATGGAAAATGTGAAAAAACTGCTCTCAAGGTTTTATAACTTTCAGTACTATAACTTAAATAACAATAAATGTTAATAAAGTTATACTGTAGAATTGCATGGGAAAGATGCAATGCATGGATTATTGCCAACATGTTAAGACTGTCTACAATAATTTTGTAAATGAAAGGAAGAGTGCGCTTCCCTGAATAATACTAATGATGTATTACATCACAAAATAGGAGATCTAACTGCTGCTTTGTTACTTTGACAATAATTAATAATAATTAAATATGAAATTTCCTTCACGTTGCTCCTCATTTTCTGTAAGTAATTGATCCTGAGAATCGATAATTTTGTAACCTGGAATGCTTTTAAATTATAAATTAAAGTGAAATCGAAATTGATTATTAGGATCGATGATTGGGGAATCAATTTCAGGTCCGAAAACCCATCATTTGTCTTATAGGAAGTACCATTATTCATATTCATTAATATTAAATACATCCAAAGGATTTTATTGCACTTGAGTATAATTAAGAACAGCACTATTTAGACACATTTTAATAAAGTCTCATTTGGTGTTTCTATGAGACTAATGATGGGCATTAGGCATTGAAATCAATCTCCCAATAATCAATTCGGGCACTTTGGTGTATAAATGTGACTAGGAAGCACCACATTAAATAAAAGACACTATTAACAGTGTAATTAAACATCACTGTTCATTATACTTTATAGTAACTGTTTAAGACATGTAATCTGTTTATACCGCAGTTGGCCTTAAAATGTGGGTCATATTTATTCCCACAATTCATGTTAAAACCATTGTTTATTGTGTAAAGAAATTTTCTGAAGTCACTAAGACTTGCCAAGGGAGAAGATAATAAATAGTCCAAAATTAATTTAGTAGCCTACACAGAATACAAAAAATTGTTTGATGTATGTTTGAAATGTGCTGAGTATCTCTATTTTTATTTGTGTGATATATTTTTTTTTTCTTTGCATAGAAATAATATTTGAGAGGACATTTTCCTAATTTTCTCTTACCCTATCAGAGTCATACTGTTAACCCAAGAATGTAAGTAATCTGATGTAGATCTAATTAATACTCCATTTTAGAACAATCCTTGATTTTACTACAGTACAGTAAACATCATGCCTTGCCGCAAAGTTGAAGCCCGGTTGTACTACGCTGTTGTTGAGGCAGAAATTAATGTCGTATCCATCTGTGTCCAGGATCTTGAAGGCCTCAGAAAGTTTCTGGGGAGTTCTCAAGTCATAACCTGAACCAGCCACCTCACGAATTTCTCCTGGACAAATGTCAAACAAATGTTTGTTAGTAGATAGTGGTTGATGGTGGAAAGTTTGTGAGGGAAGTGATATTATTGTGGTTATTCATCAAGTAAAAATCAAACCTGAAACATAGATAAAAGACTTAACCAAATGTCTAGTGATGTCAGTTGTTCTGTAAAACAATCGTAAATGTGGTACATAAAATGCTAAGTAGAGGTAAAAATACAAAAATACCAGAAACAAGTTTCAATTAGGGTAGACATATATACTGTGATTTAATACATTATTGTCTTATCTCACATCTCAGCCTCTAGAGACTGTCTGTTGTCCATCACTTCTAATACACCCTTATTCCATGTAATTCTGGGTCTTTCACCAGGAGAACAGGAAGGGTAATCATTTAAGTAGTTTAGCTAACCACTTTTCTTCATTCATTCTAGTCACATGTTCATACCATCTGAACCTTTCAGCCTCTATTTTCTCAGTGACGTTAGTAGCCACTCCCATCCTATCTTTAACATCTCCGTCAACAAAGCTTCCAGTATACTATCACCATGGCCTTCATTTCCATTTTTAGCTGCTCTGTCATCTACCACACTTCCACTCCATAAGTAACAAAATTCTCAAGAATATTTTACTTTTTATATTTTACTTTTAATATCAGATATTAAGTGCTGACTCCAAACAAGTATGCCATTTAAATGTTAGTTATTGTTTTCCTCTACCCAATTTGTTCCCCCTTTATTTTTCTTGAGGGCATAGTTACGAAGGTAACTCATATTTGCGTAAGATATTTACGCTCATAAATTCCTTTTATTATTCCTCAATCCAATATTAAGTCTAATTACCATATACTCTGTTTTTTTTAAGTGTTGATTGTTAAATCCTACTTTTGAACTTTTCATCTAATATCCTCAGAATATATTAGATATCACTTAATCTCCCGTTTTAATAACTTGATCAGCTGTGAAGTTTAAGGGAAGAACTTGTCAGAATTAATTTTTAAATATCCACGTTCCTACAAGTTCTATGCAGTTTGTTAAGGTAGATGTTAAGAATATCTAAAGAGTAGGAGAGATTGAACAACCCTGTCAGATACCTTTTGATAAGAGGAACTTGGATAATAGTCTGTTTCTTGCTGTTGATAGTTGATTCTTGCTCACTTGTGTAGCTGACTTTTAGAGCTTGTATATAAAATCGTTGATATCATTTTGTTGTATGGTTTCCCATAAATTAGGAAGTGTAACGCTATCATTGGCCTTTTTTAAGCCATCAAAAACTGTTTTCCAGATTCCTCTCTATTTGCTTTTCTATCGATTGCTACTATTAACGTACAATAGTTATGATCCTCACACCCATCTATTCAAGTATGGTGGTGATGACCCTCCCACTCACATAGGTGTACAATAATGATGATAACAAAATAGGGAAATTAAAGAAATCTTTAGAAATATTGTGGTATTATTTTTTTAATAGCTATTATATTATTATTTAACAGTTGCTAATAGAAGACAAAGCCTTCAGATAATATTCTAATAATGATTCTCCAATTCTTAGACAGATTTATTTATTATATAATGGCACAATTTTCCCCTTATTTTTCAAAGTGCGACATCTAAAATATTTAGGCTGAAATTTTGGAGAAACGCAAGTCTTTATACATTTATTTATAACATCTGTTCTAATAAAGATACAGGAGTAATTTTTTGACCAGAGTGTTTATAATTGAGTACTTTATCAGAAGAAATGTTCAAAAAGTCATGTTATAATTTTTAAATATTTATATTTTGTGAATTAAAAAGTGTATTTTGTTCTTAAAAAGTCTTTTTTTACGCTTACAGCTCATAAACAAAATATATTTTACGTGTGGGAAACTGTTTTATTGAAGTCTAAACTTAATCACCTACAAACACAGAAAAATTTTAACAATCGGATTGAAAATACAAAAAAAATAACATGAAATATTTTGTTAGTACTGTCAGATTCGTCTGTTAAAATTAGCTCTCTGTCTATTATTGTCAGTTCTTTTCATTGATGTTATATTCCAACAGCTGGCTCCAGACGTTAAAAAAAGCATTCTTGAACGTCTGCGTATCATCCCAAAGATGTACAAGTTATCATAAGCAGTAAGTTGGATGTTATAGGAGTAAATAATGGAATATCATTATTCGGTCCTCAACGTGAATTTTAATAATGGCCATATTTGGTCCTCAAGGGAAAAAACATACATGACAAAATATAGTAATTCGGTCCCCAAAGGGTTAATAATGGATTGTCAAATTTGATTATGCAAGAAGCAGTAATGAGCATGAGAAAATCCTACTGAATATGTCCTAGTTAAAGAATGTTTATTTACATCCTCTAAACTGTCAACTAATAGTTTCAACTGATTTTGTCATATACTTCACCAGTATCTAAGTTCCTGGACATTAATACATTTTGTTGAAAGAGCATCCCCTTCATTATCGCAGGACTCAATTACTTTCTATAATTACAAACCATGTCTGCTTAAGATTATCACTATCCAGGTTCTATTTATTAAAGTCACTAAACAACTAAATGTTCAATGAAGAATCAAGTTTGAAAAGTTTGAACATTTTACTGTGAGTATATTCATATTTTAATTTAGATTGTTCATATTGGGTACTATTTCTCAACAGCTACAATCCTGATTTGTTTTATTTTATTTGCACAAATGGTCTTTTATTCTTTTTGAGACTTTAACAGCAGATTTTTACTCCGTAGTAGACAAGACCATTCTTTATATTTGGGCTTTTCTACTTATACGGAAGCATATTCATTTAGAGTTCAACTCCTTAAAATGCTGCAAGGGATCTCTATTTGCCATAATTATTTTACTTTCTTCTCAAACCTAGCATAATTAATATACATGAAATTATTTAAAGTGAAATTTTTAAGAAATAACGTAAATTAATTAATCCTAGAATATGAATTTATATTTTTCTGGTCTAATCTATTTAAAGTGTTACTAGTTATTTTGACAAAATGTACAGGTTCTTTTCATATATACAGGTCAATATATCTACTGTCATATGAAACATCTCATTTTATAATTTTGTTGCATGATTTTAAAAATTTTCATAATTGTTATAAACAATTGTATTTCTTCTTTAGAAAAATATAAATCTTAGTTTAAAGGGCACAACAGTCATATTTTCCTTGTAGGAAATCTACTGTCTAAAACAAAATATATTATTGATTTATGCTGAAATGGTCAATAAATACATTCATACCTTTGCACTTTTTCGTAATTTTCTTTATTGAAATAAAACACAAAAAATAATGTTTTTTTATTTTTTATTTTATTGAGAACAAATTACATGTGTTACTGTTTTTCATAAACTACTGCACATTTTGGCTGTGTTGGAGTTATTTACAGCATTGTTTTACTACTCATTTTGGGTGTTTGAACTTAAAATCTTTATTCATCGTTTCATTTTTTTCAATCTTCGTACAATACAATCAAATTTGAATGACAATACCTACACTCATCTATGCGTTTTAGATACTATATTCTTTGAGAAGAAACCAAATAGCATAGAAACTGTACCACACAATTCTCATGCATATTTAGTATTTTTATGATATTTTTGAAAACTTTTCTCAACATGCTCTCAAAATAGGCTGTTGAACATTTTGGAAATTTAACATTGAAACATGAGTTATAACTATCTAGGGTTGGATATCAGCTTATTTTATTGTTAAAAGTCAAACAGTTTCAAATTGGTCGGTAGCGTAGTTGGTTCAATCCCAGCTTCATGTGCTACAGGTTCTCAGTTCGATCCCAATCAGAGTCAATACATTTTGAGAAGGATCAGCTGATAATCACCGGCTGTTCATTTGTCATTGGGCTATTAATTAATGACACTTTCTAAGGAATAAGTCGGCCTTAGTTTGTAACAATGACTACATTCACTCATCTACACTCATCACACTCATTCGCAATCCATATTCGCCCATATCTTGACGATCAGCGTCTTGCGAATAAATAAATAAAATAAAATAAATTTCCTTAACACTAATTTAATAACTTAATGTAATTGAGTTTTAATCACTGATTTATATATAATTTTGTTTAACTTCTCATTGATTTGTGTTACCAAAACACAAAGAAACAATAAACAGTCAAATCTATTGATAAAAAACTATATATTTTTATTCCAGTTTGAGGAAATGTAGAAGGTTATTATATCAATTGTTTTGTAAAATGAAAATAGAGTATTTTAGAATCTCTATGATATTTCTTATAATTTATGCTTAGGTACGGTAATTTACAAAACTAAAACTAAATAAAAACAAGCAACTAAAACTAAGAAATAAGGTAATAATCAAAACTGATATTTTTCACTTCTCAACTAGACTCAAAGACACACTAGACTGTAAAAAATATAACCGAGAGAGGCATACCACTTAATCTCTTATAGGGACTTTCAGGCAGACTGAGCTGAATAGGACCACTTTCATGTGGTGAACTCTAACTTGGTTTTAATCTCATTGGCTGACAATATTCAGCTTTAGCTCTTACCTCAAAGAGAGTCGTCTTGTTTAGTTCAAAGTTGATTTGGTCTCATGTATTTTATAATTTTCAAAATTCAAACTATGGATCACATAGTTAATGATTGCTCATTGTATTCATTTCAGGGGAGATAAGCTGGTATATTCAGTCAGAGAAGCAGGTGTTGAATGGTTACGGACATGGATTTAGCTGTGTGAATCCATTACCTACAGAGATAATGGAAGTAGAGACCAATCAATATTTAAACACTAAGACACAAATTCATTTTACTTTGGATTTTAGTTAATTTCGATTTTATTTATGAAACTAATTTTTAATTCCTCCTTCTTTTAATTTGGTAGCTGACTTTAGAAGCCATATAAATAAACTTTGGAAGATATATAGATTTTCAAAATGATAATTAATAATAAAATAGGCATTCCATCCAAAATACAATCAAATGATATAATGTCACTATGCAGTTAGTTTAGAATGACTCATTTAGAATTAAAACATATATTTATATTTATCTTAAAACACATATGATTTAGTATTTACAAAAAATGTACAAAGTAAGGAAATTTTACCAGAGTACATAACAAATAATAAAATGCCTCCTTACTTTCATACTAATACTGTAAAATGCATTCCACCCCCTACAATAAGAGCGTTGGCGATTATCAGTAAAACATAAACAAGTATGTTGTACTTGATACTTTCTAATTTACGTACTCTTCATAAATATCTCAGGAACCAATATTTTTTCGTTATTTATTGACCAAAATTGTTGTAAGAGGTGTCATTTTAAACGTTATCATATTATGCATTGAATTTGCTTTTGGTATTTTGAATACATACCTCTAGTATTTAAAAATAAGTAAAAATAAAAACTTCAAACTAAATATTTTTTATATTTTTTGTCTATAAAACTAAATAGAAATTTTCAAAGCAATTCAAACACGCAATTTCATTCTTTATCAAATGCAATTTGTTTGGAAAAAATCCGTTTAGAAATAATTGTTTGGTTTGGATATGCGTAATCGTATGTCTGGTTTGAAAATAACATTGTTCTTATAGGATTAAAACCAACATGGCTCTGTAGACTCTTGGTCTGATATCATTGATGAATTGCAGACAGGGTGTCCACACAATTCTTGTCACAAATTTCCCTGACTTTCCCTGACCTTCCATGGCCATTTTGGATAATTTTCCATGACTCTCATAATTTTTCAAAATGCATTATGCTCTAAATGTGTTGTATTTTAAGCATTACATTAAAATGATTATTCTGGAGATATTAATCTTGCTATTAATAAATGCAAATAAACATTATAAAAGAAAGAAACAAGAAAACCCAGCCTCCTCCATACCCATAGCCTGGCATCTCTCTCCCTTTCTTTTTTCTTCCTTATTATACTAACATTTTATTGAAAATACAAATACATTTCTATGAAGCTACATTGCTAATATTTTCAATATGATCACTTTCAAAAACTAAACCTATAAGTAAATATTTATAAGAGTCTCACATAATTTATCTTACAAACGAAGAAAAATTACATTTAAATACTTATTTCAACATTGGAAATATAATCAGAACATGATAATAGTACCTCCTTGATTGTACACCTACAATAGATATTCCATCTAATAGGAATATGTGTGCCTGTAATTTTGTTAGTTAGTGAGGCCCACAACCACAGCTGGTTTAAACTGCATTACATTTACATGAGGCTACACTAGCGCTCCACAATGGACCACAAAAACCCCTGATGTTTTGAGACTCAAAATTTAACATTGGTTAGTAAATCTATTTGTGTATAAAATCAATGATATAGGGCATAGCACTATTGACAACTAATTTAATTAATTGTATAACATAACTAGAAAAATGCAACCTTAGTTGAGGTTACGGCTGACTAGAGCATGAAACAATCCCCTCAAATCCATCACTGAGGCAGAATTCCCTAACTTTCCAGAATTTTTTTCATTTCCCTGACTATCCCTGACTACAGAATGTGGACACTGTGTGCAGATATAGTCATCATGTCAAAAAGGTCTGAATACAAATAACTCTGTCATGCTAATATTCTGTATCATAAAGTTAAAATTAAATCTTGAAACATGAGACTTTGTTTCCAAACTTCCAAATACCTTATTGTTATGGTGTTGAACTAAAAACTAAAAGCCATACATTAGATAAATCCATGAATTAAATAAATGTATAAAATAAGAAGAAGAAGCTTTCCAGGCTTTATTATTTAAATAGAGGGAGGATACAATTAACCAAGCTGAACAGTAGCGAACATATAAATATGCAATTACAATTGGAAATATAGCATAGAAACAATTGCCACAGTAACAGTGGTTACCCAGAATTCAAAGTTTCCCATTTCACTTTTCCGCTTTATCGTTGGTATTTATTGTTTCTGCAATGTACAGTATAATTTATATCAATTTGTTATATAAATCTCTCCAATTAGTACGGTATTTAGTTTTATAAAATCCTACAACAGTTTTAACTTATAACTAGATTTATTGATTAAAATTAATCATTAATGTATTGCTTATTGTCCTTTTCATTCCATAATTAAAAATAAATAAGTAAAATACATAACAATTACATGGGCTGTACAGAACATTGTAAGATTTATGAATGTTTATGAACCGTTACCAGTCGCAATGAAGTTATCCAGAGGCGTGTAAGAGTCTGCATTCACGGAGACAAACTGGTTCAGCAGTCCAACCGACCCTGAAGCCTGCAAAACACAAAGACCTCACATCACAAACTCCTCTTTGACATGATTACAATTTGTGACTTAATGATATTTACTGCATCATTACCCCTATAGCAATTGGGACACTGTAGGATATTCTATTGTGTCATTTTTTTTAAAAGAGAGGGCAATCTCTTTTTTTACATACTCTGCCAATTCCCCAAGCCCTAAAGATCTGAGCGAAGAACTTTTTTAGATAGAGTACAAGGCAATCCAGTAGAACATAAGGTGAATGAATATTAATGGTAAAAACTTGGAGCAAGGCTAGGATTCCAACATGTGCTATCTATAACTCAGGTTCAAAGTTCTGATACTTGGAACAAGGCTAGGACTCGAACATTTACTATCTATAACTCAGATTCAAAATTCTGATACTTGGAACAAGGCTAGGACTTGAACATGTGCTATCTATAACTCAGGTTCAAAGTTCTGATACTTGGAACAATGCTAGGATTCTAACATATTCTATCTATAGCTCAGGTTCAAAGTTCTGATACTTGGAACAAGGCTAGGACTCGAACATTTACTATCTATAACTCAGATTCAAAATTCTGATACTTGGAACAAGGCTAGGACTTGAACATGTGCTATCTATAACTCAGGTTCAAAGTTCTGATACTTGCCACCGGCTCCCCATTGTAGGCAATAGTTAGTTTTGGTTAATGAATTACCTAACCCATTTAAACATTTTAATGTAGTAGTTTACATTACAAATTTACTTATAATTTATTATGTTCAAACATGCAAATTAAGTCACATGTCTGTCATCACAGATTTAGTGTTATATATAATTTTCATAAACCAATAATAAGTATTAATTATTACATAAAAGAATTAAATTGGTAAATTAATATATTTATATAAAAAATATATTTTTTTTAATTAAGTTATTCATTTTTGTTCAAAAGGCGATAATGAACTTCTTTAACAAAGAAATTTGTATGAATATAAAAGTGATATAATCTACCTTTCAATCACTGAAAATGACAAGGAACAGAAAACAGTATATGTTGGATTGTTAAGGTTTTAATTATTGCAAAATATCCTGTTAAATTTGATTAGTGTTAATCAAACTCATAAATTTAAGTCTACGAAAAATGGCTTTCTTACATGACCAGCTAGGTTGAAGTAGGAGTGGTTGGTCATGTTGACTGGTGTTGGTTTGGTGACACTGGCCTTGTAGCAAATGATCAGGCGGTTATCAGGAGTCAACTGATAGGTGGTGGTGGCCAGTACAGCTCCAGGATATCCCTCCTCCCCATCCCGACTTAGGTAGGTCATAACCACCCTGTCTGGTTCCAAATGGGCATCCCAGTTGACCTGTTGTATCAGAGACATGTTCACTGTTAACTTTGACTTTTATATTGATCAATATTTGATTTGATTTTGGTCCACGGAATAATAAGAATGGTATTTAGGTAATGTTATTATTACCTGTCAATAGTTGACTAAAAGACAGTTCTGGTCAACTGCTTTATGTAAATAATAGGTACGGTATTCATGTAATGTCGGGAGTTGACTAAAAGACAGTTATGGTCAACTGCTTTATGTAAATAATAGGTACAGTATTCAGGTAATGTCAGGAGTTGACTAAAAGACAGTTATAGTCAACTGCTTTATCTAAATAATATCTTCTTGTGCCAAACAAAAAGTTGATAGTGGAAGATCATATTTTAAGTACTTGCCATCGAGGGGGATGGGTAGGGGCCCCAATGTCTATGGTACAATCCTCCCCAAAATCCAAAATCACCTCTCTCCCTAAAGTCTGTGTTTTAAATAAATAAATAAATAAAGATTTTATTGTCGTTAAGCCTTTACAGCAATGGACAAAGTCAAGTTCTTACAACTAAATGGTTAATAACTAATGGTTATACAGTAAGACCTCGATAATCCGGCACGCTCGGGGATCCGGTAATGCCGGACTAACGAAAATGCCGGATTATCGAGGGCGTACTTTAATACATGGTTTAAACAAGGAATAACATAAAAATAAACACACATGTACTATATACCTGTATTATTACTGTAATCGGGCTCTGCAGTACACAGGGAAAAGGTTAAAGTTACACTTAAGAAATATTAATACACATGAAACAAAAACTGAACTGTAAAATAACGTACTATGTTTTTATTATGGCTTAAAAAACAATGTGTACAGTACAAAACTGAAGATTCAATCGAAATCACTGTCGGCTGCTGACATTGGTGCTGGATCGTAGCCAGTATCCCCAGATGATGTTGAGGGAGTAGGAAATGCTAATGTTTCATCTATCATCGTCTTCTTCTGAGCTCTTCGGAACATTGAAGGAATATTAACTTGTTTTTTAGATTCGTTACGTTTTTTATAAAAATTGCTCTGAATTATATGAAGATTCATTACTTCAGCAGCATTATAGTGTTTGCATGTCTCAGCGAACTTTACAAACTGGTTCAACGCCTTCGAAGCATCAGTCCATGTGATGTGAGTTGTTGACGTTGCTTCATCTTCATCACTTTCGGTGTCTTGTGGTTCCTGTGGGCTTAACACAGATTGTATAATTGCCTCATCACTAAGCTCCTCTTCTATTGGTTCGTCGTTATCGATACCAATCCATTCGTAGATTTCTTCTTCTGGAAGACCGCTCAGTGGATTGTTTGGAACGGAAGAAATGGTATTCACAATCTGTGATTCTCCAGTTGAAGGATCATCAACATCTTCGATATCTTCCGTAGACGTTTTTTCAAAGTGTTTTGGCCATAACTTGCACCATGCCAAGTGCAACGTTTCATTTTTGACCTCAGACCAAGCAACAGCAGTTGAAAAAATTGCATCTTTTATATTAAAGTCACGCTGAAAATCTTTTACGCTGCAATCAGAGTTTAATAGCTTTTGCACAAACATGCCTCTGTATTTGGACTTGAAGTTTTGTATCACACCTTGGTCCATTGGTTGTATCAATGGCGTCACATTTGCGGGAAGATACGAACAAAAAATGTTGCCTGCCTTAAGTTCAGATGCTGCAGGATGTGCTCGGCAATTATCGAGGATAAGAACTGCCTTAGATTCTTTGGGGAGCTTTAGTTTTTTAAAATTGTCTTTTACTGCAGGTACAAAATGTTGGAAAAACCATTTTTTGAATAGCTCTCCCTCCATCCACGCATTTGATTGGGCGTCGTAAATTACAGGCAAGATGGTTATATTTTTCAGAGCCCTAGGCTTCTTAAATTTGCCAATAACAAACGGTGTAAGTTTATGGTCACCGGATACATTTGCGCACACTAATACAGTAAGCCTATCTTTATTTTTTTTGAAACCCTGTGTACTAGTCAGTCTCGTCACCACCAGCCAAAGTAGAGTTTGGCAAACAGCGCCATAGAAGACCAGTCTCATCAGCATTGTAAATTTGGGTAGGGGTTAGACCATGTTCACTGTCTAGGTTTTCAAATGTTACCTTGTATTCATTTGCTGCAGCCAGGTCGGCGGATTTTATTTCTCCCGAAACGTCTAATTTTCGTATTCTATGACGAACTTTGAAGTTTTGAAGCCACCCTTTTGAGAAGATCGGCATTTCATTTTCCGGCAAATTTAGTTCCTTATAAAAAGATTTCGACTTCTCCATTATCATTGGCCCTGTTATTGGCTTGCCCTCTGCTCGTTTGGCGGTAAACCATGTCCACAATACATTGTCCAGGTTTTCTAACTTAGGTTTTTTCAAGGTTTTTCTACTTTCAAAACTTTTAACAGAAGCAGATTGTGAAACAAACTTTTCTAATTGGGGTTTTTGTTTTTTTATATCGTATATAGTAGATGATGAAATATTGAATTCACTCATGATACTGTTTCGATTCTCACCTTTCTCCAATCGTTCAATAATGTTCAGTTTTTGCTTGATCGACAATGTCACATGTTTACGTTTTGCTGTTTTAGCAGCAGCACTTTTATTAGGCTTAGAAAACATTGTTTAATCTACACCACAAACACTCACTGTACACAAAAGTATAGGTTACTGTACTGGTAAGGTAAGGCAATAGTGTTTAAATAACTAACAATAGTAGAGCGGACACATAAGTTAAACGTTGAAACTAACAATAAACTATAGAAACTGCCAAATAAGACGGAAGTGCAGTCACGAACACCGGGCGGTTACTAACATGGCCGACTCGACTCCAAAGAAATGAGACGCCCACTGAAACGGAACATTCCCGAACGCTTCCGAAACTGAACGAATCGAATCCATTCCGAGGGCTATGCCACTACAACCGGGACAAAAAGCACTCTCGGGTGCTTACATACTGTTTGTCGTCAAATTGTTTATTACAGTAATTCCGGTTGAGGGTAACGGCCTGGCGTAGTGGTAGAGTCATCGGTTTCACTGCACAAGGTCTCGAGTTCGAATCCCACCAAAAAGCCTTAGAAATGTTTCGATGCCGTTGCCTAGTGGTTCGGATTCCACCTTAAACTGTAGGTCCTTGTTAGGCACTTTTAAGTGCTTTCGGTATCACAACGGGCCTACATTGGCCTAAGTGTGTCGTAAGACAGCCGCTAGACCTAACCTAACCTAATTCCGGTTGAAATTTTTGTAGAAATTTCGATTAAAATGTTTTTGTAGACAAGTTTAATGATGAGTTGTTTATAGACCGGGCCTAAATCACTCAAAAATTGCCGAAACTCACAATTTTCATCAGTGTATATTTTCAAGACAATTAATGCCGAACTATCGGGTCTGCCGAATTACCGAGTGCCGGATTATCGAGGTCTTACTGTAATAGAGTGTTAAATAATAGAGAAAAATACATTATATACAATGAATAGAAAATACATTATATACATTGAATAATACAACAAAAAGACATAAGAAATAAACAAACATCTAATCGTACAAAAGGAAATATTAACACAAATCTTATTAATCTAGAAAACATGGTCAAAGAACTCTGATATAGAATAGAAAGGTTCATTTACAAGAAACATATATAGCCTAGTCTTAAACAATTTTTCAGGTAACTGGGTCATATCTAATGGCAGTTTGTTGTACAATTTTATACCTAACAGTTCATAGTTCTTTTGAGACATGGTCAATCTTTGAAAAGGTATATTTATTTTGTTGCTGTTTCTAGTATCATGTGAATGTATCTCTTTTCTTAGGTTAACATGATTAGGTTAACTAGCTACCAGCAATAAAAACAAAAATTTTAAATTAAAGGCAAACTTCATTCATTTTGTTTTTATTATTTACTTTTTAATCTGAACCAAGCAAAAGAAAAAAAACTGAAAAATGTGTTGAGCACAGTAAAGTAGACTACATCTTTGATTACTTATTCTGACAAGTCTATAATGCAAACAAAATAATAAATCATGTCTAGGCTCAGGCCTAGAGACGGTAAGTCAAGAATAAGACACTCAGCCCTGGATTCCCGTGTTACTCCCTTAACTGCTACAAAACAACAGAGCAAGGCAGGATTTGTCTTGTTAGAATAGTCTTACCATTTGCTGTCTATGGCAGAATAGCGATGAGGGCTTTAAATATTTGAAACATTGCCTCTAAAAAATTTTTTTAAAACAGTTATGAGAGGCATGAAAAGAGGTGTGTCTTTTTCCAAAGCTAATAATGAACTTAATAAACTTATTGTATGATTCTTTTTTAAAAACCCAAACTCTTGGATTCCCCCCACAAGTTGTGCCATGACTCCCCCATGGGTGGCGCTGCTTATAAGTGAAAAGCAGATTTTAAATTTAATCTTAAGCAAGATGTCACAGAGTATTTCACTCATAATGTCGGATGAGCAATCCAACTGCTTTGCTACATAAATTTCTGGATATTATTCTAAAAGGAATGAGTAGATTCAATTTATTGGATTCTATAATCTTTAGGTATTTTTAAATATCTTTGTCACAATTAACATGTCATATAAGAACTTATCATATACTACTAACTACATTGATACCTTATCAAATCCTTTAAATCCTCCATGAAGATGAACACCACCTACATTCTTGGATAGTGAGACTTGTTGTCTGTTAAACAAAAACTCGGCAGGATATATTCGGTTAGTAACTCTACCAATGGTTGCGCCAAAATAAGGGTTGTGGCTGGACATGTATCCTGCAAAATAAATGAGTTGATTCAATCAGCAATATAAGAAGTTTCTAGTTAAATATCATGATAAAGTTTGATTCAAATATTCTCGTCCAGAATAAAACATGTTTCTCATAACACTAGTTAGGAAAATGATACTAGTTAACATAAGATTGAATTTTTTAAATTTCCTTCACAGAAAATCTGAACTCGCACAATAATTTATTGCCCTTTTACGATCATAAAACCACAGTATAATATAAACACACAGCAGCGTTTGCGATTGCCATAATTTAATTATAATTTCATGTCTACTATCAGCAAAATAAAACCTTGTAATAAAAAATATTAAAGGTTTAGTATGTAATTTTGAAGAGCATCTTTAGAGGAAGTGCACCTGAGAGCCTGCAATCAGACAGGACAAATCTACTGGTGTTCTGAGCAGCCTGTATATTGATCAGACAACTGTATATTGATGGTAATTGCACCATTTGATGCAAACGAAAGAAACAGGATGCATATAACCTATTTGTCAGTTTGGAATATTTGAAAAGACCATTTGGCCTCATAATTTAGTATAATTGCATACCAAATAATGATATATTTGGGCGAGCCGGTGGATGAGCGGTCTAAGGCATCAGAACTTTGAGCTTGGGTTAGAGATAGCGCTGCTTCTCGATAGCGGCCTAGACTGGAAGATTTATCAGAACCTTCTACTGTACTAGTTTGCTCCCTTACTCTGTCTGAATAAGTTTCTCACACAGATCAATAGTCTATGGGGAATGGGCAGAGTAAGGTTAGGAAGGAGGTCGGCCTCTCGTAAAAATATATATGTTTTTGTTTTAATACTGGATAAAACTTTTGGCAAAATTCTAGTTGTATAGAAAAGAAATTAAATGGGGTTAATTATTCACATGAATTATAAACGTGTTCTATCATGATATTTTTAAGTCACTCTGTGTAGATCTTTACAATAGGTAGTTTTATTTCTAAAAATTATAAAGTTACCTATGACAGTTATTATTAAACTATGGAGTCAAGTAGGAGATATGAGACATACCGTTCATGTCATCAAAACCCAGTACGACGTCATCCACATTGCCTCGCTTGTCTGGCACCTTAATGCATGTGACAGTAGCTCCATAGGTGATCACCTGTACACTCATGCGATTCTCATTGGTTAGAGTGAAACGCCGCACTGGATTACCACTTCCCTCATCCCCAAATGAATCTTCATAAACATCAATGCCAAGCTCCATCTTCTTACACGGCTGCCCAGTTGGGAGCTTGTCACCTGTAACATATGTTATTCATAAAATACTCCAATATTTTCCAATGTAAAAGAACATCCAAAATATTCAAGATCCCTCAAACAAACAGTTGTAATGTGAGAAGATAATCTTAGCATAGCTTGTATGAATAAGCTATGTTTTCGCTATTTCAATACTGCATTTAGTGTGATGTCCTAAAATATTGTTTATTCATAAACTGTGAAAAAGCAGATTTGAATAGTATTATGATTTGTAAATATTATATTTCAACTAGACTAATCTACCTTCATAGGTTGCAATAATAACTAGACATAAAAAAACTCATCAATCAAATCACTGTATGTGATGTGGGTCAATACTACTGTATGTGTATGAAGGGTGGGTAGGTCAATACTACTGTATGTGTATGGGAGGGTGGGTGGGTCAATACTACTTTACAGTATGGGAGGGCGGGCGGGTTAATACTACTGTATGTGTATTGGAGGGCGGGTGGGCCAATACTTCTGTATGTGTATCAGAGGGTGGGTGGGTCAATACTACTATATGTGTATAGAAGGGCGGGTGGGTCAATACTACTGTATGTGAATAGAAGGGCGGGTGAGTCAATACCACTGCACGTGTATGGGAGGGCGGGTGGGTCAATATTACTGTATGTGAATGGGAGGGTGGGTGGGTCAATACCACTGCACGTGTATGGGAGGGCAGGTATTAAAACAAAAAGTTCCAAATTTATTTGGTGGCAAGAAACTGCATAAATACTGAAATCATAATGTAAGTAACTGCCTAATAATTCCAAAGATACCAACCAATGACCAGCACATGTAAAATTCAAATTATTCTATTTTTCTATTATTATTATTATTCTATTATTCTAACGATTACCACAATGCAGCTTTTTTAAAACGACTATTATGTATGGGTTCTGAGTTAAGTTTGACCAGTAGTATTTTTCAGGATGTTCCAGCAAATATATTTTCTCTTTTAAGTCTTAATTTGATCAGGAATTGTTTTACCATGAAAATTGAACTTTTCTTTAAAAAAAACTCTAGTTTAATTGCATCAAGTCCAATATTAAAAATCTTGAGACATAATATTATAATTTTAAGCTATATTGCTTTCACTTTGGTTAAATACACATATTTATAGTGTCTAAAATATATAAGCTATTCAAAACTATTCGTTGAAATATCAGTTTTTAAAGAAGATAAAAGAAACAATGCTATGTGTTTCAAACAAAACTCTATTTGTGAATTTCAAATGGCATTACATAACATGATTCAATGTTAAAATGGCTTTCACATAGTACGATTGGGTTATAAATTATATTGATCTAACAACTTGGTTTTCCCTTACAATTACAAATTTAAAAAAAAAAACTAGATTTTAATGGCATTTATTTTGGATTTTCTAGGTGCGTTGCTAATATAAAATTGACTATAGAACAGTAATCCACACCCTCTAAACATATCTCACATCACATCTCATCAATCTACAAGTGATGGCACTTTCATTACCTTACAGACCTTGCAACTGACGGTGATACATTATAAAACTATTTTTAGAGAACTTAGTTTTAATGCCATCGCCAGTATTTTTTCAAATCCCTCCCCATCCCTCCCATTTTTTTAATTTTGATTTTCACCCATTTAAGAATATCTTTTTTTGCATATAAATATACTGAAATCTTATATGTTAAATTAAAGTAAATGATACAAGACTATGGGTTAGTTCAATAGGAAAGTAGGGACACAGTAGACACTTACACAATTAAAGTCATTAAATAAACATCAAATAAATTGACCATACATATTTGTATGTGATAGAATGATAGATGAGTTATTCATATAGGATTGAAAATATGTAGGAATAAAAGACACCAAGAAATAACTAATGCTTCCACACAGCTCATTGACAGCACCTGGGAAACGCCAGTCAGAAACTGGTTGAGAACAGGTATGCAAAGGTACGTACTTTACCTATTATTTCACTAGTACTAAGGTCAAGGACCTCAGAAATGCCAGTCAGAAACTGGTTAACCACAGGTATGCAATTGGTATTTTACCTGTTATTTCAATAGTACTGAGGTCAAGCACCTAGGAAATGCCAGTCAGAAACTGGTTAACCACAGGTATGCTGTTGGTATTTTACCTGTTATTTCATTGGTACTGAGGTCAAACACCTGGGAAATGCCAGTCAGAAACTGGTTGACCACAGGTATGCAGTTGGTATTTTACCTGTTATTTCATTGGTACTGAGGTCAAACACCTGGGAAATGCCAGTCAGAAACTGGTTGACCACAGGTATGCAGTTGTATTTTACCTGTTATTTGATTGGTGTTGACGACTGATTAAATAATTTTGATTGCAATATATAAAGGATATACCATTTTGTGTGTATGTTTACTTTTTTTAATTTTTTACACCGGTACTGTTTTAAGTTAGATTTTTAACATTGTTATGGGGCAACTGTGCACAATTATTAAATTAACACTTTAGCTGCCGTGTCAGTCCAGTACGCCCGACGGCTTTTTGTCTCAGCTAGATGCCGTCGGGCCACTACGCCCGACATTGTTGCTAAGCAACCTTTTGGTTATTTTATTGTTATTCGACTGGTCCTGCTTTCTTAAAGAAACCGATCACACGTTATTGTACTGCAAGCATCATACTATTTACAGAGCGAATTTCTAAGTTTTTGATTGTATACAAAGTTGTTCATAAAACTTTAAATGTTAGCATGTTCTACGGGCAAGTTGTCAGGAGTATAGGCTCGACAGACTTATTTAGTGAATGTCGGTATTGAAATAACGTAATACATATTGAATACTTGATTACTTTCATCATGCAGTCGGTGTAGCCAAACCATGAAAACAAATTTACCTCAAAATGTGTCAGGCCTATATGCCCTACAGAGTTTTTATGTGCCGTATATGCTACTAAAAAAAACTGTGTCAGGCCAAAACTCCCGACATATTTATATACATATAATGCCTATGTATGTACTATTTCTATACTCAGAAATAGTGGCATAGTCAATATAATGCATCATTGTTTAAAATATTTGCATAAAAGTTTTTGGCAATTTAGAGCTAAAGTACTCATTTTAAGGATGGCAGTTAATGTATTAATTAGTTGGATCTTCTAGATTTGAACCTGTAATCCCTGCATTGAAGTCAGGAGTGCTAGGAAGAGACCCTAATGATGTTTTTCATGTGACTATATCTCTTTTTAGTTATGGTACTAATTTCTTTGTGTATTCTCTTAATTTATATCTGGAAGTAAGATGTATAATCTTATTCTTTTTACAACTTCAAATTACCTAGATTACATTTTGTTTACTGACTTATTTTTAGGATGTTGTCCTTTATATATTTCTATGAAGGAAAATACTCGTATATTTTTTAGTTTTGAGGCAATAAAACACATAGTAATAAATATTTTATAAATATATTAATAAAACATATATAAAATGATCCTATAAAAAATTTATAGTAACATATTAACATAATGTGCTGTATATAGAATGATAGATTTTAATTTACAATAGCAAAATTAATTGACACATATTCTTTCAGACCTTTAAAAATAGCCTGCCTTCAGGAGTTAACTTCTAGATTAATATCACTGTATGATGGGGATAAGTGATTTTATGTCTATTTATAGTGGATTTAAGGAGTTCCTATCATTTCAACCAATAGCCCCGTTAACTAATGGGGCTACTAATAGTTTACACCCTCTTTGTAAACAATTGGATCAAACATATTGATTAAAAAATATCCCAGGAAATTACGTCTTCATCTAATAATTAAATTATTATATGAAAAAGATAGTTGTACAATATATAAGTTATTTTTACTTAGTAGTGCTTAAATAAAAAATAAATAAATGAAACGTCATTGTAACTCTCTGATATCTAAATACACTCACACTTCTTGATGCAACTATTTAGCAACCACACAATCCAATATACTTATCTCTATAGACACAGTGCTCGCCTATGCCCAGCCTTGCCATTTATTGATCCCCTAACTCACACTGCACTTTACAGTTAACAAACTTCTTCCGATCATTCTAAACAGTCATTTTGTTACATACTGCACCATCAGCAATCATTCGTTCATAAATTTATAAGTGCCCTCCAATTCTACCTGTTACAATTTTCATGACAAAATTGAATAGTAAAAAAGTTTGAAGAGAAAAGAATTTGAATTAAATTGCTAAAGTAAATTTGCAATATTAACTTTACCTTAGGTTACTGAATTAAAAGAAAAGTAATTAATTCCATAAAAGCATCAAACTATACTTATTATAGAAAATATATTTTTTAAAAGCTGTATTTTACATTTATAAAATTAAAAGAAATGTTCTATTATTAGAATATTATATAAGATATCATACCAGCTAAGCTATTCTTAAAAAAATATTTTAAATAATACAAAAAAATACAATAGTGATTGATATAAAATATCCTTAGTTCTAAAAGTAATCTTACTTTACTTATGGTACGGGGACTGCTACTTGAGTGAAGCAGAGAAGCAACCTGTGTTATCAGCTGTGTGACTGCTGACCTTACTATCACAGTATGGGAACTACTACTTGAGTGAAGCAGAGAAGCAACCCGTATTATCAGCTGTGTGACTGCTGACCTTACTATCACAGCAGCTTGCTCATCCTTTCCACACATTCCTTTTGGGTTAATACACTAGTTATTTTTAAATGTTATCATCTATTATCTTATCTGATGCAAAAACTTCAGTCCAGTTTGTACTGGGAACAGTATTTATTCTTTAGAATGTTATGAGTCAAACTAGACCAAAATATTATGTAGCTATTAAAATATTCTTTATTTTTTTGTGCAAGACTACTCTAATAATCAGATAAAATTTAACCTTTTTGGATATTATTTTGTTTCACAACATAACTGTAAATTAAGTACTAGTGTTAGTTATGTTTGGACTATCAACAAGGTAAAAGGCATTGTATTTATAACTTTCAGTCAAAAAGAATATAACAAGCCAATTGATTTGGTGCAATTAAATTGGTATCATCATTTCAAATTGTGTAATTATTTTCAAAGTGACTGTCAGTTGTTTTTTTTATGTTTTTTTTTTTTATGTTTATTAAGTTATAATTTTTTTATGTTTATTAAGTTATAAAATATGGAGAAGGAAGGAAATATCAAACTTAATAAAGACTACAACACTCTCTTAACATGTTTACGTACTAACAGCCTATTTTTCCAGTTAAATACACTTTTGTCTGGAAGTTTGTAGTTTGGTAAGTGATTCTCCTAACTGGGCGAAGAAACAACAATAAACATAAACACTTCCGAATGCTCACATTGTTAAACTATTCTGATAATATTTACACACTGTACAAACATAAAAAAAATCATAAACATAACTTTTTTATACATTGGCTTGTAAATTACTTAATTTAGCCAAGTAAAATCCCATTAGTTTAATATATTAAGTCTTTCCATTAATATCTAGGTGAAATTGTTTTACTGTTCAAGGAAAAATGAAGCGTGCACTTAAAAATAGATTATTCGCCTGATAGCATGAATTGGTTTATCATGCTTATTCAAATACCATTTTTGAATTTGTTTACTAGTATACTTAACTACCCACTTGTAATAATTATTTAAAATGTCACTGATAAGAAAAGTATTGAATCAAGCAATGAGGCTTGTGGATCCTGCGATAATCTACATTTAATAGTCTAACTCAAATTTTTCAGTTGCTCTGTCTATATCAAGTACTTTATCAATACTTTAAAATGTTTAGTTTTTCACAAAATACGGAATCTTAAAATGTATCAAATATTTCGTTAAGATATATTTTAGCCAATCATAAGTTCATTTAATTATTTTAGAAACTGATAAACTACTTTATCAACCATATCGTTGGGAAAATTATTATTTCTGAAACTGAACTGAAGGTTAAAGAAAATTTCCAAATACATATCCACTCCGGATCCAGTTTCAGTTGTAACTTATGGTGTTCAATCCCCTTTGCCAATCAGCTCTGCCTGTACATCTATTCAGAAAGTTATTTTATGTAACATTTATCAAATCAGAAAGCAGTTAATAATTGATTGAGTATTTTTCTGCAACTATAGGCTCATCTTTGTTATCACGGGATATCATATTCATTAAGGTACATGGAAATGTTGTATTTTTCTTTAATGTGGTGAGCAGGAAGAATGCTTTGAACAACTTTTATATTTCAATATAGTATTTCAAGTAAAATCTTAATTACTTCAGTATTGGAATTTAAAAGTGTTTGAACTACCTATTTTAACTTTGTTAGCGAGTTGTCTTTTTTTAAATTGGTCGGTTCAATCCCAGCTTCATGAGCTAAAGGTTGTCAGTTCGATCCCAATCAGAGTCATAATACATTTTGAGAAGGATCAGCCGATAACCACTGGCTGTTTATTTGTCGTTGGGCTATTAATTAATGACACTTTCTAAGGAATAGTCGACCTTAGTTTGTAACAATGACTACATTTGCTCATCTACACTCATCACACTCATTCGAAATCCATATTCGCCCATATCTTGACGATCGGCGTCTTATGAATAAATAAATAAAAAAAAAATTAAAGTACGCTTTTGCAAAATTTGATGAAAATCTTTGAGGTCAAAAAGGTTTAATTAGTATAGCTATTATGTAAGTATCAATCACAAAATTATTGATTAATTATTTTTCACCAAAATCATTGGTGAATAAACATTAGTTTTTAAAGATTTACTTTATATTTATGATAAGTTATATAAATTGTTTAGTTTAGATTAAAACATTTAATTGTCTGGCAACATAATTAAATGTTTGGTGATAAGCTGGCAACATTCGTCTAAATGACAAATTCAATCCCATTTAAACGCACTAGCATACTATGACAACCTCAGCCATGACAGTTTAAACGAGTTTATTTACCAATCAACAAGTTTAGATAATCCCATTGCATAACAAATAACTACTTTCTCTGCCCTTCAATGGTCTCATGAGGTTGAGATAAGACAGTTTAGTTGTGCATTGTTGCACAATCTTTGGATGTGGACACTGAACTGGGCTTAATTCTGTTAAGTGTAGCTCACTTCTAACCAGTTAGTTTCAACATTCAGTTCCTCTATGAGATAGAAAATCAATCAGACTATGTAATAACCTGTTCTTAATTTGAAACTCACCAGTAATGTTGAATCAAACATTATTTTTTTATTTTTTTATTAAAAGAGTTAGTCTTCTTATAAGTAATACAGCAGAGCCTCGTTATCCGACATGCTGCTATTTGACATTCCGTTTCAACCGACATACCCGTCTCGAAATCACCACCGTAAAAAACTTTGGATTTTCCTAGATAGTCGGGACCGGAACACACTTTTATACAAAGAAAATCGCTTAATTTTTTACAGAATTTGATTGTGTACTGTAGTACATGAATTACGTAACAGTGCAATACAGCAATAAGTAACTGGTCAGCTTTGTATTTTTGAATGAGCAGATACCGTAATTTTGTTGCTTACTGACCGTCATTACATTCAGTTTTAGCATGGGCTGTTCCATGTGAGTGGAGCATACACTACTTCTAAGAAGTGTATTTTTAGACTTAATTAATTTATACTCTTGTTAAATTAAATAAATAATACAGTAATTTTGTATCTTTATAAAGTTCATTTATAATTGTTTAATTTTATATTTAGTACATTTTATTCATTTTCCTTTCATTTTAGGTATTGTTCTGTATTTTGCAACTTATACATTATACTGTACTGAAATTTTATTATGTTGTATTTCTTATTGTCAGTTTTATTTTCTGTTCTATAACCCAAAGTAATGATTGTTTAAACAGTATTAAAGTGTTAATTCATAGTAAAATGCATTAAAGTACCGTACTTAGTTATATAAAAATTAGCGTTTTTATTGCAATGCCCTACTATCCAACATTTTCACTTATCCAACGTCATCACGGCCCGTATACGTTGGTTAAGCAAGATTCTACTGTAGATGTGTTTAGGAAAAAATTCAAACAAAAATTCATTGTGGGCATATGGCTAATTCAACCTTTCTAAGACTGCGTGATAGATTTTATCAAACATTTTGAGAATATATTGAACAAGGTACTAACCAACCTAGTGTATATGTTAAACTTAAAAAATATAATTTAAAAAAATAAATACCCAATTATCTATATTTATAAAAGAAGAAGTGAAAAATTCAAAATGAAATAAAATGAAATGAAATGAAAAACGTTTTATTTTCTGAGGCAAAGTTAGGACCATTAGGTCCTCTCTTACACTTAACCTCAGTTAAAATCAGTGCATAGCCTAAACCAAAATAGGAAAGGACTTGAAAATTTAACAGTACCTTCATTTTAGGGTCTAGGTGCGTGCTAAGAAAGGTTTTTGTGAAATTTTAATCATGAGTTTTTGTAAAAAGAACAGTAGAGTCTTGCTAATCCGAACTTCGGTAATCCAAAACAGAAATTGATAAAAGATTTTCGAAATGTAAAAGTGCAGTTACTGTAAGAACCATTCCTTTATATGTATTTAAAAATGGCAAAAAAATATTATTTCAAGTTCTTAACTGTTAATAAACTTACAAATGTTAATTTGGTTAAAAAAAATTATTTAAATTTCTTTGCTTTAAAGAAGAATTCCTCTCCCTTGAAACTTACTTACCCCAGCGTCTCAAAAACTTGGTATCCACTTAGATTGTGTCGGGGTGTAGTGTACCGTAGTGTGGGATCAAACGCAGCGTCTGTGTGGGTTACATCAATAGTGAAGTAGTGTAAAATACACGAGTTTGAACTTTTGATCAAGACTGACAGTGGGTATTGGGTACATTGCTGTATGAGACAGTACGAGAACGCCAAAAATATGCATAATACTCCCGTTAGCTGATTACGTGGCTTAGTGGTGAATGCAACGACATCAAGTAGCGCTGGACCCGGGATCAATTTCCGCTAGTGACTTCAACTTTTTGTTTCGAAAATCAAAGTTTGATCGTACATCTCAGATAAATGTATTCTTCTATTAAAGGTTTCATTATTTCCTTCTTATTATCATAGGCTATTGTAGAGTTCATTACTAAAGTACTGCAATTCATGTTGGCCATATTATTTAGTTATTTTTCATTAAAAGAGAGTTTTAGAAAATCCGTTTTATCCGAAAAATTCGGTAATCCGAAATGGCTTCGGTCCCAATTATTACGGATTATCGAGACTCTACTCCATAAGAAATACTTAGAGGCCGATCTAAAATTCAACGTACAGCGTAAACCGTTAAAGATAGTCACTTGAAATTTTTATAGTAACTTCTTTTTGTGGTCTTAGTGCATGCTAAGAAAGGATTTTTCAGAATTACATTCCTAAGGGCTAGAAACAGCCCCCCAAACGTTCCATTTTCTTCCATAACAATAACATTGGCATTAATTTAATTTATTAATTTATTAAAAACAGCTGATACACAAAAACATAAACATGACACAAATCTGTTACATATGTGATTAATTAATGTATTATTTTTATTTGTTGATAAATTAGTTTGATTAAAACTGTTTTAAGTAATTAACTCTTTCAGAAGTTTGTGTTATTGAAATTAATGTGTAGATATTAATTCCCCGGAAGAGAGGTTTCATCATTTTCATTTGTTATATAACTCAAATTCTTTTTTCTTGCCATTTTGAGACATGGTTGAAGCTGTGAATACAGTCGTAGATGGCAATGTTAAGGATGTTTCTCGTCGTGTGATTGAGGTTTATGAGGATGGTGCATTCCTATTTTATTCCCTGTCTTAAACTAAACACGGTTTAGCCTCACAAGCATCTGAGGTACGGGTAGCTATCATAAATCACATAACTACTGGGAGAGGTTCAAACCGTTCACTATGTAGGTAGGCCAACAATACTCCAATAAGCTACAATACATATTAAAAATGTCCAAATGTGTAGCTGAACTTCTTGTGAGCTCAAGGCGGTGGGAGATATTTTCCCTTTTGAGTTTGAAATATATCGTGATGACAAACTTCTGGCTAAGTATGGACAGAATGAAAGGGATAAACGACGTCTCCGGTTCAGGAGAACAAATTTAGAAGGCCATTTTGACATCTTACTTGCTGTGAAATGAGCATCTCCTTCACCTATGAAAATACGAGAAGAGCTCGTATTTCACCCTGTAGCTCTTCTGATCCTCTGGACTGTCAACCATCCTGTTCATTCTACATTCATCCTACAATTCCTCAAGCCTCTCTGTCAGGGTCTAATATTATGATTGATTCTGATGTGTCTATTACAATAAAACTCTCTCTTACAAAACATTTGAAAGTGCATCTTTGAGGCGATGAAACTGCTGGAATCTTTTCTGATCTACTTTTGGGAATAGGTGGTAAATATCCCAAATCTGGAGGAAAGATCTATTTGCCCCCAGAACTAGGAAAGGTGGTAATTACTCTAAAGGAATTAATAGACAGAATATATCTTAATAGTACAAGTATTGAGCACAAATCCGCTGGGTGGCTTTGTGAAAGAGCAATATTGACTCCAAAAATTAGTCAGCTATAGAAATTAACGGTATTTTACTTAACTCTTTTTAAGAAACAAAAGTTGAATACTTATCGATAGATTCAACTGTACAAGTAGATCGATAGCTGCTGTACAATTTCTAATTGTATTTTTGCATACTCTCAGTCCACCTAGGTTTCCACCACATAGACTCGCTTTAAAAATTGGAACACCAGTCATGCTTCTCAGAAACTTTTTTCCATCAAAATTATGCAATGTTACACGTTTACAAGTAACTGTTCTCCAGAAAATGTTATTGAAGCAATTATTATTACTAGCTTATTATATTGGTAGAGTTCTTGACGTTTCTTGCCTTATCTTTGCATATGAATTCAAGATATTAAGAGATAGTTTCTCTGTTGATCAGCAAATCAAGCTGAAAAGCTGCTTGATCCTAGAATACATTTATTCCTACAGACTATCCATTACAATACAAAGTATTACAGTTCCCTATTAATTTGTGTTTTGCTTTGACAATCAATAAGGACAGTCCTTAACATTAGCAGCTATAGATCTGATAAAAGTGTGATTTTCCCTCGGCAAATTTTACGTAGTCTGTTCTAGAGTAAGCATAAACAGACATCTATGAACAGTTCCCTGACAATTACTCTTGGGTGTATGACATATAACTGACAATTGCCCAAAGGAAAGACAAATACAAAGAACAAAGAACAACAAAGTTTACAAAGAAGTATTTCAGTAAGTTATTTTTAAAATTCTTAAATGTGGGTGAGTAATATGATAGTAAATTGTTGTATTGCGAATTCATAACTTGAAATAAAATGTATTAATATTAGTTTGATTACATTTTTTATCTTTGTAAGAATAAAAACCAATGTGAAAAATTTATTGTAAATATAATATCACATTCAACAATTATTATAATTTATGCTTTTATTAAAGATAGTAAAAAATAAATTGAAAAATAAATAGACATATCTCCTGCTTCTTATTAACCTAAGTTCATAAACTAAAATGTTTTTATGTTTACAAATATTTATAATTCAAGTTTAAAAAATTCTGAATTTCATACATTTTGTATACAACTTGAACGCTAGCTGGGGAAGCCTGAACGGGCGTGCTAGTTTTTCTAGAAATGTGAGTTGAAATTTTTAAAATTATGGCTGAAAGAGTAAATTAATAACATATAAAAATGCTAATGCTAGAGTTAACTATAAATGAGGGAGTTAAGTCCTTTTGTACAAATAGTGGGGCAGGGCAAGCGGGAACAGTGAGGGAGAGAGGGAAGGGAAAGTTATATGTGTATTAGTGAGGCAGACTCTTTGCTATTCCTAGCGGCATCGTTAAGTCTAAACTAAATTCCTTGGATGCTCCACTGGGCACCTGTTGAACATCCTTAAGCTATTTATCCATCTTAATTTTCAAGTTTATATTACAAAATTTGTAATTATTACGTTTTAGTTTGTGAAAAGTCATACAGCACATGTTTGATGAATTATGTAAATCACTTATTTAAGAGATAACTTAAAAATGCTATTAAAATAACAAGAAAAAGAAGAACACTTTAAAAATAGTAGACTATTTAAAAAAATGATTAGTTGAATATTTTTATTTTAATCTAATTATTAATTAGAAAATATTTACCATTATTTATTCCTTCAAGACACTTTTTCTAGAAAATCTCTACAGACATTAAGTTTACAACATATCATATATATATTTTGGAAAAGGAACATAAAATATTTATACTATATACAAATTCATGGTCTGCTGGGGTTGACTATGGCAACTGGCTATGTACATTATATACAAGGTGAGTTTTATGTCCTGGCACACCTGGATATAATTTAAACGGGCTGAGATATCAATGTAAGACCTTGACCATCAGTGTAAGAACTATTATAACATAGTTTTTTAATGTTTCAAGTTGTTAAACATTTTGCCTCCCTTTTCTAAAGGGGAGCAACTTTAAATTTTCAAATGGAACCCCCTATCATATGACCCCTCATTTTAAAGGGAATAAAAAAAGAAATCCAATGATGCGAACTAAAGGTTTACTAACTTTCTTATCCTGTTCTTCATTACATGAGTCAACACTAACCCAAATTCTTAAAACACTTACCTGTTTTAATGCAGCAGGTGTGCAAACTTTTCACCTTAGGCTGTTTAACAGTGTGATAGCCATGTGTAAAAATAGTAAACTTGAACTAAAATTTGATAAAATTATAAACTTGTAAAATTAAACTTGTTAAAATTGTTAACAATCTAAACTCTGAACTGATAAAATGCAAGTGTGTAGGATAAAAGAGAAAGTCAAAATTAGATTGTTGAAACTGGTAAGATAAGAAAAGAGGAAATTCCAAAGCATTTTTTACCCTTTTCCAAAGCATAGAAAAGGGGGCAAAATATTTAACAGCTTGAAAAATTAAAAAAATATGTTAAAATAGGTATGGTCAAGGTCTCACATTAATATCTCAGCCCGTTAAAATTATAACCAGGTATGCCAGGACATAAAACTCACCCTGTATATCAATTAATAACATTTCAGACCCTATACAGACGTCTTTTCAAAAGTTAGCTATTCCCGTTAACACATCACTTGTTCAACTGATATGTGTAGTAAATCATATCATGTATAGCTGAGGGAGAGACTAAACTAATTATGACGTAAAATTTCCTATGCAAATGACAGTATCGATATACTTTACATGTTTAAGCTGATTTCATAACTGATGTAATTGGTGCTTCATAACAATCTTAATTGAAATAGAGTTTGAAAAGAAAAAGAAAAGTGCACTATTATTTTTATTATTATACCTCAGCTTATAAATGTCTCTTGAGAACAGATCTTTTGGTGAAGTGCTATCCTCTTGTAGTTGTTTAATTCAATGATAAATAACAAGCTGATGAAAGTATCCTTGGACACAGGGAAAGCTCGTTCAGATATCCAAAGAACAGAATTTTTCAGATTTAAGTGTTGTTCCTTTACTCTTTTAGGGTTCAAGTTTAACACTACCGTATGCGAAAAACGCTGACCAGAAAGTTTATTTATGTAGCTAATATTGCATTATCTTATCAATAAGCAGGTATATAACAAACAAAACTGGCATTCGCAGATGGATACAGTCCTTGCAGATTATTTCAAAAGCCTTTTGTGATGGAAGCTAATTATAAATGCCACAAAAACAAAGTAGTATATTTCCGCCCAATCAACAGATCGGTTAGGACTAAACAACACCACTTTTGATCCTGTGGAATTTTAATATAAAGAGAATCCTTAGTAACTATGAGTAACTTTGACTCTTCCTCTCATCTTCAACAGCCAGCACCCAAGAAACTCAAAAGTTAGGTAAAAGTAAGGGCCATTTCAGAGCATGTTGCTGGATTCCATTGGACAGCTAGTATTCAATCTGTTCTTACAACTGCTCCACTACCTCTTGTTTATGATTTCATGTGGTTTAATGCTGCAGATGTACAACAGGTTGACTTGCAAAATAGAGTCCAAAGGTCACTAGAGTCAATGGGAACTCTTCTATCTACTCGTTTACAATCTCACAGCACTGAACAATAAAACCCCTCCTGAGATACGATGCAAAAAACATTTTTATTCCAACAAACTAAAATTTGTAGACATATTCTTTAAAGTTAATACTCCTGACTATTGTTTCTATTTATAGGGATAGTAAATATTTAAAATAAATGCTTAAACGATTGATAATAATATGAAGTTTTGGCAAATATATGTAAACATAAATTTAATTAATTCTTAACAAATATCTACTTGGCACTTATTTTATACAAAATTGAAGCTGTCAATATTGATCCTATTTGGGTACAGGTTTGTTTGAAATAAATTGCCTACGTTTCAGAATTTACTTGTAGTAAAATTAAGGCATTATAAAATACAGGGTGTCTATGAAAGAACTCCGGGGTTTTGAAGTATAATATTTTAATGAAGGAAAAAATGAATATAAATGTTTTATACATTATTAGAAAGGTAGTAATGTCAAGTTTTTTTTACATATTAATACAATTCAATATGAGCCCCGTTAGTGGCACGGCACACATCATAACGATATTCAATCTCTTCCCATGTCCTGGCCAGCATGTCTGGGGGCACGGTTGCCACGCAATTGATTATTCGTTCCCTGAGATGGTCAACATCTCGGATTTTCTCTCCATACACAAGGTTCTTGATATGCCCCCAGAATCTTGTCTGCTGGTTTAATGTGGTGTAACAGTTGAATCTTGTAAGCAGTTAAACGAAGTCTTTTATGAACTACCTTATGAACCGTTGATCTCGGTAATCCCAACTCCAGACTGCGCCTTGTTATCGATTTCTTAGGGCTTTGAAGGCATGAAGTGCGGATTCTGTCCACATTCACTTGTGACACACGCGGCCTACCCGGTGACTTTTGTTTTAAAACACAAAAGTTTCCTTGAAAGAACTTAACCATTGATGAATTGTTTTGTCCGTAGGCGGATCAACACCGTAATTACGTCGAAAGTTTCTTTGTACCGTAACAACAGAATTAGTTTCTATAAGCCAAATAATGCACTGAGCCTTTTGTTGCGGCGTCGCCATAGCGTGAGTCACTCTCTGCCGAGACGTTGTTTCAAGGTCAAAGCTACGCAGAGCTGCCAACTGTTGAAGAAAACATTCCCTATTGGTATGAGTAAAACTTGATAAGCTAATCGTTTCGAACAAATTATAAACATTTTTTTATCTTCTATAGTTATTAATATATGAATTTTTAAAACCCCGGAGTTCTTTTGTAGACACCCTGTATAGATTCAGTTCAAGTGAATGTCATACATCAGAAATATTATTACAATAAATAAAAAAAAAATCACAACTATACTACAGTACGAAATGCACAAATATATTACAATATAAGCACAAAATGTACAAATATACTGCAATATAAGTACAAAATGTACAAATATACTACAATACCGTATAAGTACATTAATAGTATTGTACATATATTGTACCATAGGGTGATCGATTTTAACCACGTTTACCTTCCTCAGACAAAAGAATCACTCATTGTAATATATTTGTGTGGTGTTATGTTCACTTGCACTGTATGTGTACCAACACATACTATTCTAGTAAAAAAAACTAAAATATAAATACACTGATTAATATATAACAATAAATACTAATAGAATGAAAATAAAATGTCATACCAGGTGAAGACATGTCACAAGAGTGTTTATTATGTCTCAAGTGTGTCAATATGAGCCAGCTGTTGAGTTAGGAGGAAGTGGGTAGAGGAGGGTACTGATAACAAGTCAATTGTGTCTCCAAATGTATATGGCCTAGCCTCAAATTAGCTGCACATTATTTAACAACACCAATTGTTCTTGAAAGGAGAAGAGAATAAAAAAGTAACCATTTGATCGAATTCATCCAATTAATATAATAGATTATATTTATTTCTTGCTCTAAATTTTCTGGAGCATGTCACATTTTTGCAATTATGTCAGCTATGGCAGAGTTTAGTAAATAAGAAATAGGCTAGTTAAATCCATTGATAAGATGTGATTATTATTGATTTTTAAAACTACTTTTTATCTTGCAGAATATATGTTGGTTTAACACAATAAACCAAAAATGTATATTTTATAAACAAGCATTTTTTCCATTATATGATTCAACAATTGTGTTTCCCTAAAAAAATTTGTTGTCGAATCATCATATTTCATTATTAATAAGTAAGTGTGTGTCATCAATATTCGAAAATACTATTCCATCAATATTGTTCATTAATACGTCATAAAGAGTTTGTATAATCAAAAAGATCTGAATAGTGGCTCCACATGGCAAGTTAATCTTAATATAGAACTTGTGGCTACTTGGTCTCAAAAGTTGTCACAGATTTTTGCTGTCTCAATTGACTGGAGTAATTGGCATCGACAGAATCAAAATAATGGGGGAGGGGGCTACAAGAAGTCTAGAGCTCTCCTCTAAAAAAGTTTAAATTGTATCCTTGAAAAACACATTCTAACACTTTTTTAGAGTGAATTTTTTCTGTTGATTATGCATGTTTTAATAAAACATTGGTTTTTGGTCTAAAAAGCCTACCCAAGTCTATTATTCAAAACAAATAAAACAGCAGAAAAAACATTTATTTTCAGATTTTAATGTTTTTCTGTACTACATTTATGTTCTTTTTTACGACATGATTCAATTTTTTTTAGTAATTTTTTATCTTAAGTACGTCTTAAGTTTTCGAAGAGCACTAATGCTTTACTTGGTGTTGTGATGAATAATAACAAGCCTCTTCCCTGTTACAATTCTGCACTGTTTGTCGCGTGATGAAGAACATTTGTTCTTAAGAAATTATGTGAAGCATTGCCATTAGCAGAGACACTGTACAAATTTGGGGTTTAGTAATAAGTAAATGAACTTCAAAATTAGTAATTAATTTTATTATTAGTTCAATATCCATTTCTCTATTATTTCTTATGTAAGCTATTGAGGGGACAAACTGACACTTAAAATATTAGAGGAGTCATGCTCCTCTTGTCCCCTATGGTGGTGATGCCTGTAGTTATTATGATTGTTGGGACTATTTTTATTTATTTATAATAGTCATAGGCATCTATATTTAGCTCTATACCTAGAAGCTAAAACAGAGCTAGGCAGATGACTTGTCAAGTTACAACAATTAAATAAAACAATATATAACAAACATAGATAGCAGCTGAAAATATATACACCAAATAAGCAATTTTCGCTACTGGTAAACCACCCGTCACGATATGGAATCCAGGTAGTCAGAGACACTGTAAAAACAGTTTGAAATTAGATATTTAAAGAGTTTCTTCTTTCAATACCACTGTATGTATCTGGGTGGGCAGGTGGGTCAATACCACTGTACATGTCTTTTCAATACCACTGTACATGTATGTTTTTAAATCGTTTAAAAGATCAAAATTATGAAGATATATTTTTTCTGAATTTTTATAAAATGAGCATTTTAAAATGTGTATTAGCAATGTCTTTTTAATAGTTTAAATGTTATCAAGTAGTACACTTTGACTGTGCCGACTTGGTAATGTAAGAACGTGTTTGGAAATGTAGGACCTTTTAACTCAACTGATAGATGATTGTATAGTCTTACACAGGAGTAAAAAGGGAACTTTTTGAGAAAAGTTGTTTGATGAATATGATACTGCAAAATGGAAATAGTTCTAGTATTATTGTAGTATGTGTAATTCATGTTAGAAAATCTCTCAAAATTTTACTCCACAAAAAGAAAAGACTGGAACAAATAAGCTGATGGCAGAGGAAGAGTCTCTAAATTTTGGAAATGTTTCCTGCAAAGGCCATTGTAAGGAAGATAGCCTGTTGTGAGTCTAATTATTTTCTTTTGCATTAGAAAAACCTTATTGATTAATATGCTGACGCCAAGTTAGGCTAGAATCCACTTCCAAACCAAGAAATCTCATGGATGTGACAGTGTTGAAATTTGGTTACAGAAAGGATGCATTATCTAAAGTGCAGTTAATACTGTTGATATGGAAGTTTATGAAATATGACTTACTGAGATTTAAATGAAGCCAGTTTGCATTGAAACATTTATTAAACAGAATTAATTGTTCCGAAAGTTGTTTTGAAAGGATGTTTCTGTTTTTGTATGAAACAATGAAAGAGGTGTTGTCAGCATACAAACATCTTCCCACTAGAATTGACCTCAAGGAGATCATTTACATAAATGAGAAAGAGAATAGGGCTGAATATTGAGCCCTGAGGCACTCCTGAAGTCATTACTTGAAATTCACTTTCTGTTCTGAATCAATCACAACTTTTTGTCAACGATTGTGCAAGTAAGAAGCAATCAAATCAAGTTCCACTCCTCTTATGCCATAAGACCACACTTTTCCAATCAGGACGTTGTGGTTCACACAGTTGAATGCCTTGGACAGGTCACAAAAGGCACAAAAAGTGTGCTGCGACCCATCCATGGCACTAGACACTGCAGTCAAAAACTCAAAAATGGCGTTACAAGTGTTGTTACTCTTTAAAAATCCAAATTGACGAGAGTGAAAAATGTTATATCTATCAAAATATGCATGTAGACCTTTAAAAATGAAGATAGGAGATAGACTGGATGGAGTTTGTCTATTGTTAAGTTATTTTGTTTCTTAAGAATTGGTTTTATAGTGGATATTTTTAAAAGTTCAGGGAAGACACCCTCTTGAAGCGACCGGTTAACCAAAAATTCAAGTGGCCTGGAGAGTGTTTCAGCACATGACTTTAAACGGAATTGGGGTAGTCATTAAAACCTGCTAACTTTTTTGGTTTCAATGACTTTAAAATGCAAAGAATTTCTTTATAATTTGTAAGATCAAAAGCTATCAAGTTTTCCTGAGACTTCAAAGTATCTGGGATACATTTTATAGCTTTGTGAAAATTATCTTTAACTTGCAAAGTGTTACAAACCGAAATAAAATGCGTGTTCTATAAAGATGCAATCATCTTTTTATCTTTAATTTCTTCCTTGTTATAGATTATTTTTTGAATGCCCTGACAAGTCTTCTCTTTATCAGTCGCCCTCCTAACAACAGATTTAAAGCTCCTAAATACAGCTTTAACTCTGTTACATGAATTAGAGATAAATTAACTATTATTTTTTAACTTAGCAATTCTTACACACTTCTTAAACATATTTTTATAGGTACGTACATATTTTTAAAACTCTTGATTGTTTGATGTTCAACATAAATTATGCAGTTCTCTCTTTCTTATACTAGAAATTCTCAAACCGTTGGTCATCCAATTTTTTGACCACTTACTATTATCAACTTTCCTTGATTGTTTAACAGGACATTTTGGTATAAAACTTATTCTGAAAGAACCTAAGAAGGATTTATAAAGAGAGTTAACATTATCCTGCTCCAAACTGTCTATCTTAAAAATATCGGGCCAGGAAATATTTAATATTTTTTATTGGAAATGTTGTATACTTGTCTTTGAAAAGTGACGCTTACAGACATGTTTTTTATCAGCTTTTACTGCAGTAGCTAGACAACTAAAGCTTATTAACTGGCCCAAGTGATCAGACATCCCTGTTTCTACCATCTGTGCACATTTGTAGTCAAAATTCATAAAAATATTTTCCAGGCAGGTCTTCGACCTATTAGTAATATGGGTTGGCTCATTAAAACATGTCTGTATTAATGAAACATCCTAAGGTCTTTAAATTACATGACCTTAGGTTGTTAAGGAAGTTATGCTTAATATCACTATCATCTAGAGATGTGCCAAACTGCTGTTTGAAAGAAGCAGCTTAGCTGAAAGCAGTTGGCATCACTAAGCTGCTTAATTAAGCTGCTTATTAAAAGCAGTTTAGATCAGTTACAGCACACATATTGGCACATTGTTTCTGTATACCGTTATTGACTGAAAATTGCTTAGCCAGCTTTAAACTTGTTTTTAATTAAATTATAAGATCAAATAGATTAGTTTCACATACATGTCAAATAGTTACAGATTATCTACAAAGATAAGGCTATACAATTTCTTGGAGATAGTTTAATAAAATTTGTGTATACCTTTCCATTAATAGAATTTTTAATCAAAGTATATCGTACATAATAACAGTGCACCTCAACAGTACAAGAGAGCTGCAGACAACAGCAAACAGCAACTAACATAGAAACACGCTTACTGTTCACTGGTGTTGGTCAACCTGCTTTCTGTAATTGTTGAGCGGGGATAGCTACTGCCGCTCCCCCCGCCCACTAAGTCAATAATATAGATCACTAAGTCAATAACTAGGTCACTAAGTCGATGAAATAGAGAGCAAATATTAGTATACTCAGCAAATATTAGTATATTAGCAAAAAACTAACTATATCTGTCCAAATACGTAATAATAATAAAATACCTCAGTCGAAATCTCAAGGTGAATTTACAGCCGAAAAGCTCATAAACATAGTCTTTTCTAAATATGATGGTACTAAAATACACGTACAATGGTACTGACACACCCGTCCACCCATACACGTATAGTGGTATTGACCCACCCACCCACCCACACACGTGCAGTGGTGCTAACCCACCCACCCATACACATGCAGTAGTATTGACCCACCCATTGGACTTTAACGAATTGCTGTAACTTCAAGCCTAATGATTTTGGCAACCCTCCGATTTTCGACTATTATCTTTAAAACAGTTAATACGATCAATTATACAACTGTGCATTTAAATGAATTTATTATATTTTTAAATGGATCACCCCAAGGTTTTTACTGAGTGTTATTTGACCTCATTTAATTAAGGGCATTTAACTATACATGTTATGATATATATAACCCGCCCACACACGTACAGTGGTTTTGACCCACCCGCCCGCCCATACACGTACGGTGGTATTTACCCACCTGCCCACCCATACACGTACAGTGGTATTGACCCGCCCGCACTCCCATACACGTCCAGTGGTTTTGGCCCACCCGCCTACCCATACACGTACAGTGGTATTGACCCGCCCGCACTCCCATACACGTCCAGTGGTTTTGGCCCACCCGCCCACCCATACACGTGCAGTGGTATCGATCTACCCACCCATCCATACACGTGCAATGGTATTTACCCACCCACTCATATATACGTGCAGTGGTATTAACCCACCCACCCACCCATACACGTGCAGTAGTATTCCTTACAATATAGTACCACCGTACGTGAATAGGTGGGCGGGTGGGTACTACACAATTGGACCACATATGTTTAAGTCTTGTGGCAAAAAAAGTAATAATAATAATAATAAAAATCGCAACATTATGTGATCTTTATATGTGTGGAGAAGTAGTTGCCAAACGGGGTCTGTCATGATTAACGAACTTGTCTGAATACCAGCAACTTGCTCTGTGGAACCAGTCAGACCTTGAAGTGAACTGGGTTGGATCAAAATACAGATTACTCTAGGATCCTATCCTGGATTATCTCCACACATAGAAATGTTATTTATTAGGCACGTATATACGGTTATTTTTCACTAATATAACCATTTTTAAATACACATTTGGCAAGGCTAGCAGAAGCTGTGGGGTACATAACTGCTTAGTAGCTGAGCTGCTTACTTTAATAAGCTGCTGCTTCTAAGCTGCTTAAGCTTATTTAGCACATCCCTACTACCACTAACATATTTATATTGAAATCTCCTCTAAGAACAATTTTAATATTTTTAAATTTTAAATTTACGTCCCTGAGTAAGTTATCTATCTCATCATAAAAAATATTTAAACTATGTTCATTCATTCTTAGGTGATCTATAACACTTTGATTATTATAGGTTGAACAAATTAATGATAACACCACAGCACTCAAAAATGCCTTCATGGCAAAACTTACAAAACTGTTACATTGACATTACAGGAAGGTCAGACCTTGCAAGTATACAAACTCCTCCTCTTGTGTTTTTGATCGAGAAAAGAAAGATACTGTTTTGAAACCTATTCCTTTATCAAACATGAAATGATTATCAGAATGAATCCAGTGTTCAGTGAAACGTATTATCGAGGGTTTCAAGCTAGAAGGTTCCAAAAATAGATTTAACTTATCAACCTTTAAAGGTTGACTTAATTCCTGTATATTACATTGAAAAAGGCTAATGTCCCTGGAAATGTTGATTGGAGGAGCATCATAACTCCCAAGACCCAACCTTAAACTAGAAATACTTGAATTTGAAGAGTTACATGTAAACTACTTGATAGTTCTGGAATACTTGATAGGTCGAGTTACGTGTAAACTACTTGATAGTTCTGGAATACTTGATAGGTCGAGTTACGTGTAAACTACTTGATAGTTCTGGAATACTTGATAGGTCGAGTTACGTGTAAACTACTTGATAGTTCTGGAATACTTGATAGGTCGAGTTACGTGTAAACTACTTGATAGTTCTGGAATACTTGATAGGTCGAGTTACGTGTAAACTACTTGATAGTTCTGGAATACTTGATAGGTCGAGTTACGTGTAAACTACTTGATAGTTCTGGAATACTTGATAGGTCGAGTTACGTGTAAACTACTTGATAGTTCTGGAATACTTGATAGGTCGAGTTACGTGTAAACTACTTGATAGTTCTGGAATACTTGATAGGTCGAGTACGTGTAAACTACTTGATAGTTCTGGAATACTTGATAGATCGAGTTACGTGTAAACTACTTGATAGTTCTGGAATACTTGATAGGTCGAGTTACGTGTAAACTACTTGATAGTTCTGGAATACTTGATAGGTCGAGTTACGTGTAAACTACTTGATAGTTCTGGAATACTTGATAGGTCGAGTTACATACAGTTAGTTATGAAGAATTGATTCCATTTCCACATACTATTTATTCAGTTTCTATGTGAAATGTGGAGTTTAGATATCATATTGGTTTATATATTGTGTTTTTTTTTTTAACTTGAAGAAAACATAAAAACTCTTTTGTTTGTTCTTAATAGTAATAAAGAAAAAAGTACTTAAAACAATGAATACTCATTACTCATTAGGCACTTTAACTTACAAACAATGTAATCAAACACAACGTATATGTCAGCAGACAGATAGTGACTTTTGTTTTTGAGAGCTGTCAAATTTTAAAAATCTGTAGTGTAAACAATATTTTTGTGAGCAAGGTTCAATTTCTTGTCAAAGTGTAAACAAAATGTTACATTTGTCAGTGTTCTCTGTTTTTAGAAACAATACTTATCATGTATTTTTCTGTCAAAATATACTTCAGCTATATTTTCTACACTGGTGAGATATTAAATTATTAAGTTTTACTTTTAATAATAATTATTTTCTTAATCATACATCTTAAGAGGTTCGAACTAAGATTTGTTGAAATCTTACAGAATATTATCCAAATTTTTATAAAGTAGCTTGTTATTTTATAAATTATAGTGTAGAAAGTATCAGACATAATCATAATAAACAATGAAGCCAGATAATTCTTTAATCAACTGAATAAATTCAAATATGTGTTTCGCATTCATATGACACTTAAGGATCTATTAATGTGTGATTTTCTATAAATATTTTCTTGTCATATTATGAATGATTAATAAATGAAAAATATATGAATCAGAACTTTGATATTTGAATCAAACTAGTTGACTGCAATAGCTAATCATTACTTTCAGCAAAGAAGTACAATTTTGAAAAGAAATTAAATTGTTTTCACTCACAGACAGAGAAGCGGTCTATGTGTTCTTCTAGCATCGTCTAAATGACCAGTGTCCCCCAGACAAGTCTGTGACAATGGCATGACGTGGACAATGGCAGTGTCAAGTTACTTCCCCGGCTATCCATGTAGCCGATAGCCTTACAACACAATAATTAGGGCATGAAAATATACTGCTACTGTTAATATTTTCTGCTTCCTGAATATAGTTGAAATTTAAGATAGTATACAAAGTTTATATTAGTTGTTTTAATACTTTAGTATTTCTTTTATTTATTTCCAACTCTTGCACATATTATTAAGATTAATGTCTCAGAGTAAATAAATTTTACTATATATGTTAATTTGGAAAGAGAAAAGGTTTTATTAGGTTCTTATTCTGTAGTAAATGAGTTACACTGTTGATTATTTTATATTACATAACAATTGTACAAACTGCAAAAATAATGTGCACTCAAATGTTCTGCTCTGGTGGTCTCAAACTAGTAACTAGGCTTGGTAACGAGACCTTGCTTGGGTTGGGGAGAGGGTGAATTTAGTGTTTCTTAAGTTAGGGCAATTTTAGTATAAATACTTAATTAGTTCTTCAAGCCTTTCCAACCAATTAAAGTGCAACGTTTTTAACAAATTTTGTAAACATAGACTAGGCATATATCTTGCACATTTTATAAGTTATATGTAATTGTTTATGATTAAATATTCTCATTAGTTTGTTAAAGTTTAAAGTTATCTTTTGAATGTTGATTCGTTTTTTTATTACTACCCAACAAAAACTATTAATCTATATATTTAATACGCAAGCAGATTTTGTGTCACACTGAGATCTCAGGAACTACTGGACCGATTTTCATTATTGAGGTGTCTTATGAAAAGATCTTGATCTCTAGGTTCGACAATATCATTTTTGACGAATATATTTCAAAGAAGAGGGCAAGAAACAGCCCTAAAATTAGGGGAATCTTTTTTTACATTTTCAGGAGGCCATATGTTATCTTTTTAGAGCATTTTTCATGTGTCAAATTTTTTGTTTGTAAAGAAACTACGACTAAAAGCTTACAAACATTATAAACTTAAAATAACTTGGATTCCTCATTGATTTTATACAAATGAACACTATTTTACTGTTTTATTTTTTTATTTTATTGTTTTGCTATTTTTTTAAGTTTTTTTCAGTTTTCAGTTATTATTTAATTTTTTATTGTTTTTATTTCAGCTATGCAAATGTTATACAGATATAACATGACAATTGCCTACTATCTGCCACAGTTGGTGATGACAATTGCCTGTTTCGTTGTGTTTCTTTTCTTTTACTGGTCATTAAGATAGCCACAGAGAAATTAGGCTGCGAGTTGTTGAACTTTATTTGTAATGAGTGGCATAACCATGAACGTTTTATTGTTAGAGATCAGTCAACCCTAGTATAAATAGTGCTGATAACTACGAGGTACAAACAGCTAATGTCACGAGATGTTGAGTATGCTGGAAATGCTGAAATTCATTGTATCAGCAGGCTTTACTCAAACTATTTGTTTAGAGTCCAACTGATGGTGAGCAATAAATTATACAGGGTATTCATTTGAAAACTTCCCACATTTGTTGCTTCAAAACCGAACAACTTAGAACAGTTGTGTTTTTCAGGGGATTTTTACTTCTTATTGGACGAACCAAAAGCAAAATATTTTCAAAATAGGGGTGTTACCCCTAACCCCCCCCCCCCCCACTGACCTTAATTCAAATTGTTCAAATTGCAACCCATACCTTGTAATACCTCTAATGAAAGCCTATTAAAAATGTAGTCTTATGTTAAAAAAAATGTTTAAAATTGCACCAACCGTTCAGGTGCTTGTGTACAAAAAACCCAATTTTTAGGCGTTTTCAAAAAAACCTTTTCTTACAAGCCTTAAGGATAAATTTTAACATTCATGCTTTGTCAAAGTAATAAAACCTGCCTAATTAGATAATCCTGGTGAAGTTTAAATCAATTTACTCATGAAATATAAAAACCCTACTCATATTTTATGGATTTTTTTCTTAATTTATCTAACAATTTTCAAATAGGACGATATGGCGTGTGACCATTCTTTGGAAAGCCCTATAAATGCAGAGTAATTTAGTGTTAAAATTTTTGAAATCAGTGCACAGGTTATGAAGTTGTGGTTGAAATAGTACTTTTTAAGGTATTCTAATTGTTGTTTATCTTTCATGTTACAATAAATGTACAAATTGGTTCACATTATTATTCATACAGTAGTACAATCTGTTTTTGAACTCTTACATAACCTTTTGGAAGGTTTCCCTTGTTATGCTTCTACACTCCATTACGATTCTTTGTTTTAAGTTCTCAATATCAACTGGAGGTATTTTGAAAACAACAGATTTCAATTGGCCCCACAAAAAGAAGTCTAGTACTTAAGTCTTGTGCTCTTGCATTATTCTCAAGAATAGATTAAAATTAATACAATTGTTCCTCTTTTACCGATCCACCGGCCGGGATAATGGTCGTTTAACCATTGACACACACAAAGATCATCATGAGAAGGGGCTCCATCTTGATGGAAACGAAGAATGTTTTCGTCTAAATTTAACTGTAAGATCTCATTTTCCTGATTTTCAATGTTTTATATAATAAGAGGTTATATTGCATTTTCAAGCAAATCTATATTTAATTCTCCATTCAATGTTCTGTCAATAAACAAGGGTCCCCTACAATATAGTCACCCAAAATCCCTGCCCAAATATTTATCTTTATGGTCCATTGTGTTAAACCTTCTACAAAGAAGTGAGGGTTTATTCGGACCAATAATGGCAATTACGTTTGTTTACAAAACCATTTAGTTGGAATGTACATTCATCACTGAACTAAATATGTTTCAAAATATTAACATTCCTATTGATAAGTTGAACTATTTCTTTACATAACTGTATCATTCTAACAACGTCATCTTTGTTAAGTGTCTGACAAATTTGCTTTTTATAATGGAAAATGTATTAATTTGCATGGTTTTGTTGATGGAACCAGCAGATAGGTCAGTTTCACCAGCGACGTGACATATTGAATTACTAGGATTTTCTAAAAACCTGGTAACAACTTCAACTTGAGCCTATTCTTCTAAAACTCTATTTCCATATCTCTTTTTATTATTACTTTGCAAAAATTCCACGTTGTGACCTGTGCAACGATTAAAAAAATTTGTATACTAAATTACTCAGTTTTTATAGGGCTTTCCAAATAGTGGTCACACAATATATCATCCTATTTGAAAATTTTTAGCTAAATTAAGAAAAATCTGTAAAATATGCATAGGGTTTTTATATTTTTATTACTAAATTGATTAAAACTTCACTATTATTATCTAATTAGACAGGTTTTATTTGACAAAGCCTTAACGTTACAATTTATATTTAAGGCGTGTTACAAAGGGTTTTTTTGAAAACGGCTAAAAATTGAGTTTTTGTACAGAGCACCTGAATGGTCGAATGGACCATTCAGGTGCTCTGTATGGTGGAATGGAATTCAAAAATTTGATTACCTAATGCTACATTTTTTATGGGCTTTCATTAGAAGTATTACAAAGTATGGGTTGCAATCTAAAAATTTTGAGTTGGGGTCAGTGGGTGGTTAGGGGTAATACTCCTTTTTTGAAAATATTTTGCTTTTGGTTCCCCAATGAGTAGTAAAGATCCCCTGAAAAAGAAATGTTCTAAGTTGTTCGGTTTTAAATGAACACTCTGTGTATGACTTTAGTAACGGTAATGAACTATACAGTTTATTTATAACGGGACGATTAGATAAGGGACATTATAGTATACTGGAACTTTCTATAGTATACTATAGTATAGCTGATAAGTCAGTAGTTCATTTGTCATTGGGCTACTAATTACTGACACTTGTTGGTCTTAGTTTATAGCAAAGATTTCATTCGCTCAATTATATTTATTTGAAATTTATACTTACCCATACCATGGCAATCAGCGTCTTAAGAATAAGTAAAATAACCATACAATTTTAATAATATTTTTCAAATAATTATAACTAGGCAACAATGAATGTTTTATTGCCGGATGGGGTTAGCTCTGTGTTCTCCTGTGGCTTAATAATGCAGATATATGATAGGTCAATGTTCAGCTAAACAGAGTCATACGGTCAGTTGCCAATTTCATGGCAACTGCCTTGGTTCCCATAAAAGATCTCTTTCATTCCCAATCTGTCCATCTTGAAGGACCTTCCCCCAGCTAGAAAGTCAGCTTAGAACTTAGAAATCTTCTAAATGTATAGGAGCTGAAATTTCCCATTCAAAACAAGCTAGACACTGAACAAAAACAACTGAAACTGATTTAAGTTAAAGAATAACATTTGCATATACAAACGTCTTTTTTTAACAGTTAAAAGTAATGCAATGCAACACCTTTGCTAATTAACTGTGACTTTTTAGTTTTGAAGAAAATTATTACAAATAAGCATACTATGCCTACCCATTATACAAACAACTTAAATTTGTTGAGTAGGGATTAGTAATTATTTAAACTATATATGTCATTTCAAACAATTAGAAACTTGGCATTCACTTCTAGTGTTAGGTTCAACAATGAACGTAGCCAACTGCCTACAAGTAAAGACAAAGAGGTGGGTTGACTGGTTCCATCCAACTGTTAGAGGCCTTGAACACTTTATCCATTCTATATAGTTGTAATAATCAATTACAATACTTTATAAAAACTGAGTTATAATAGTATGTTAGAAATATTTGTTGGTTAAATTTTTAATAAGCGGTACTGTATATTAAATTAAGTACAAATCGCTTAACTAGATATTATCTCGCAGATCTTATAAAAAAAAACCTGCTACTCATAAAAAGGCAATCAAAGCTTGAGAGTAATTTCCAATTATCATTACTTTCCTAAAATATGTTTATACAATAACTACATTTGATTTGATCTCTAGTTTCAAATCAAAAAAATAATAATTTTAAAGAAATATAAAGCTTATTAGCTAATTATTTGTAAAATGAGTTTGAAATTGTTTCAGATAACTGACTCGCTTTTGGTGGAAGAGGAGCCGCCTTTTTCAAGAACACGCCTACCTGATGCCCGTAAATCAGTGAATGAGCCCAGGAGCAGTGAGTTTACGAGCAGGGGCAGAGGTAGGGCCAACAAAGAGGAACATACAACAGAAATATCCTCTGATCTGAGAAGACCAGTCTCAAGGCAGGAAAAAACATCTGCTCCAAGTACTAATTTAAGACAGCAATCAAATAATCGTAGAAGTAAGGAACTAAATTTTAGACCGCGCAGTGAACTTGATGTAAATTTAGATTCAGAAAATGACTTCAGAAGGTCAAGTGTTTCCCGATCAAGAACAAAAAGTAGTGAGGAACTTGGCAGTAACCGAATTCGTTCTCGATATGAATCTGATTCAGTAACTACTACTCAGAGTTATGGAAGAGATGTCTCACGTGGATCTAGTAGGGTGAGTAGTAGAGAAAACCAGTTAAGATCAAGAAATGAAGTAGGAACAGTAAGTAGAAATATAGTGCAAAATGAAAGAAAACCATCACTCTCTCTAACAAGTTTATCACCCGAAGATGTCACGTTTCCATCTAGGGGAAGATCTAGGCAGACTACACCACCTGATGAATCCTACACCACTCAGACCAAAGTCTCCAGCAGAAACAGAAATACAGCTGGAAGCAGCAGAGGACAAGCAAGAGACCGAAACCCTCAAACCAGAACATTCCCAAGTAGATCATCTATTAGTGACTCCTCTACATCAAGAGAATCCAGTAGAGGTAGAGGACTTGACAATGAAAATACTGGCGTTAATAGATCTGGTTCAAGAGCTATAAATGAAAACCCATCAGTAAAAAGCAAACCTACCACAGAAGTCTTTGGACAAGATAATGAAACAAGATTTACAGGGCGGAGGCGCACTTCTTTGGATAGCACTAAACCTGTAACTGATGTTCCAGACTTGTCAAATGATTTCACTAAATCTACCCTGCCACCAAGAGATGAAGGAAAGTTCACTATTTCTGACATTCAAGATGGCCTGACAACTCAAACTCCACTTTTCAGCTCGATTCCAGTAACACCACAAAGTCTGGAGGAATCAAGTACATTAGAAACTACTGAAAATAAACTTTTAGAAACAAACTTAGAACCTTTGCCAACTGCTTCAAATGATGTACTCATTTCAACACAATTGATCCACTCCCCTGAAGAAGCAGAAAATGTCCCAGGAAAGTCGCTGGTGAGCAATACTAAAGTAGATGCCTTAAACAAAGCATTGCACGCTAGATCTAGAGGTAGACCTAGTGAACACCTTAAACAAGAAAGCTCTGAATCTCCAGAAAGGAAGACATCAAGAAGTAATTTTAGGAACAGGCAAAGAACAAAAGAATCTAATAGTGAATCAAGATATTCATTTCGAGAAAGAAACACAAGAATTGAGTCAGACCCTGAAAACAGACCACGAGTCAGCCAAAGAGCTGGAACTCAGCACAACAAACAATCTATAAATGATAGAAATGTTCAAGATATAAAAAATAGTTTTAGAAGTAGAAACGGTGCTGCATTAAGGCATTCAAATGTACCAAAAGAAACAACCAACCAAGATGTATACAGTGTTACTACTCAGCCAGTGCCACTCAGAAGGTCAGGAAGCTCTGAAATTGATCTCCAAACAGAATCAATCCCACCGTCTAAAGGCACATTGAATCCAGGAGGGAGCAGGAGGACTCTACCTAAACTTACAGTGGAACCAACCAAACCATCTCGAGGGAGAGGCCAAGTCAAACAAGGTGGAAAAAGAGATGATAATGAAGTAAGCAAGTAAACTTTATTGTAGTTTAGCATGAGTTTTTATCATTTAAATATATCCATACAAATAACAATAATTCATAGTCTCTCAAGACGTTATAAAAAATTTAATTTTTAACACTCGCAACAATTACAATTCAACATCTTAATATTAAGGCAAATACTTTATATAGTAAGTTAATTAATTTTTCTGAGAATGGTTTTATTGCATGTTACATATACAAAAATAAGCAATAGAACTATCACTCAGCTAAGAAATATTAGAGGATTATTTTAATATCTTTTTTAGGATGATTGAAATAGTAACTGCAAAACCGACTTTAGTGGCCTACCTAATTTCTTTACAGGTGAAATGAAAATAAGTGACCAGGTTCTTTTCAAACAGAAGTAGAAATAGATTCAAACAATTATTACAAATACAGATAAATGTGTAAAAAAAAAATGCTAGATAGGTTAATTGGTCCAATCCAGAGCTAAATCATAGAGAGAGGAAATCATTTTTAAGTTAGGTTAAAGGGCACTAGGCCAGGAATTAGTATATTGGGGAGATAGGACATCAGCAAACTTACCTTAGAATACAAGTTCACTAACACCAGAGTAATAGTAACATACACAAAATAAACACATAATCTCACAAATTTTCAATGCCACTGGCATTTTCTTCAAGTGAGTAGAGAGACTCAGTCTCTCGCTCTCTCTCTCTCTACTCACCTGTCTATTTTGTGTATGTTACTACTACTCTGGTGTTAGTGAACTTGTCTTCTAAGGTAAGTTTGCTGATGTCCTATCTCTCCAATATACTAATAGAGAGAGAAAATCAGCAATCCTTGGGAAGATAAGTCCACCAAACACATAAAAATGTCAGATAGTTACGAGCCAGTTTCAATTCTGCACATATTTTAGATATTTTTCTCTGGTACAGTGGAATAGAAATGTTCAGTCCCTCCAGTATGAACATTTTTTAAATCATTACATTTATTTTTATCTTTAGCAAACTAATCTACATTAATAAATCTGCTGATTTCCTACCCAAATAAATATGTTAGTTTAGAGGATATATAAAGGGTGTCCCAAAAGTCGACGTCCAAACTTCACAGGCTTGTTATATGGATCATTTCCAACAAAAAATGTCCTTTATGGGTTTATCGTATTAGTAATAGTTACCGAGCTATTGGCGTTTTTAATATTTTTAAAAATATGTGTATTGCAACAGAAAAAAATAATTTTTATGCAAGAAATAATGCACACACAGCCTTAAAACTTTTACAGTATAATTTTAATCAGTATATTTGCATAATTATACAGTTTTAAGGCATTTCAGGATGTTAAAAATATAAATTAATAGTGTTTAAACTTTATTTTTTTAACTTAAAATAAAGTTACTACTACATTCAAACGGTGACTGCAAATGTATTTTTACCCTAAGCTAATGCCCAAATATCTTTAAAACTTCCCTAATTAATGTAGAACTCAAAAATACTAACACATTAACTAATTCGTTAGTTTCTTTTGAGAATTGGTGTATTTTTCAAAATAAGTACACATTTTTTGTGGGCTGGCCACTTGTCCACTCTCGCGTTGGGGCGCTTTTCGCGGAAGTTTTACACATGGACAAAGCTAACAAGTAATTTCAAAAAGGCTAGAGCAATAATGTAACTGCTATTTAAACACACATTTTGTGCTGATGTTATAATTTTATTATGTAAATAATTTTATAAATATTTAATGTAATACAGTAACATTAAAGTTGATGAATTTTTATGTAAATTTAATTGTTACAAGCAAACAAAGCAATAAGGAAATAGATTAGATAAATTACAGTACCATTTTTTTAATATACCTGTAGAGAGATGCTTAGAAGAAATTAAGTTCAACCTGGGGTTTTCAATAACATTTTGTGGACTGACGAAAGTTTTGTCAAAAGAACGAGAATTTACAATGATCACAACAAACATTATTGGTCATATGAAAACGCTAAAGTAATAAGAAATGATCACTTTCAGTACTAGTTTGGAATAAACATGTGGGCTGGTATCGTTAAAAGCAAATTAGTTGGGCCAGCTTTGAAATTACTTGTTAGCTTTGTCCTTGTGTAAAACTTCCACGAGAAGCGCCCCAACGTGAGGGTGGACAAGTGGCCAGCCCACAAAAAATGTGTACTTATTTTGAAAAATACACCAATTCTCAAAAGAAGCTAACAAATTCGTTAATGTGTTAGTATTTTTGAATTCTTCATTAATGAGGGAAGTTTTAAAGATATTTGGGCATTAGCTTAGGGTAAAAATACATTTGCAGTCACCGTTTGAATGTAGTAGGCCTAGTAACTTTATTTTAAGTTAAAAAAATAAAGTTTAAACACTATTAATTTATGTTTTTAACATCCCGAAATGGCTTAAAACTGTATAATTATGCAAATATACTGATTAAAATTATATTGTAAAAGTTTTAAGGCTATGTGTGCATTATTTCTTGCATAAAAATGATTTTATCTGTTGCAATAGACATATTTTTAAAAATATTAAAAACGTCAATAGCTCGGTAACTATTAAAATACGATAAACCCATAAAGAACATTTTTTTTGGAAATGATACATATAACAAGCCTGTGAAGTTTGGACGTCGACTTTTAGGACACCCTGTATAAGGAGTTTTATTGGAAAAGAAATTAACAAAATATGTAAAAGTATTAAAAATGAAAAGCATGCTACAAAAAATTCATACACAAGCTAGATATTGTTGTGGTACATGCTCATTTTGAAGGCAAGAATACACTACTATCTGCCAGCAGGGGAGGGTGCCTAAACATTAACAATTATCTTGTGATAAATAAAACTTTGTGTATTTTTTCTATTTACTTACAATACTCTTCTTACCTATTTTTGTCATTTCCTATAATTATTGCCTGTATAAAATATTACTGATAATTAATATGACCATTCCCAAAATGCCAAGTCACCAATGGGAAATTTGCAGCTCACATAGAGCTTATGCTATCTGTGTCTATGAAGCAACATCAAAGAATAATTTAAATAAAATTTTAGGCCTAAAAAAAGGCCATCAGAATTATTTTAAAACTTGAACTAACAGACTCTGTAAAAGAATATTTTTAAAAAACTGACCATTATTATAGTATTTGGCTTATACATCTTTGAGTGCATTTATTATGTGAGAACACACACGGAAGAATTTCAATTTCAAAGTAATGTCCACTCATATGATACTAGACAAAAAAATCAAATATCAATTCCCTATCATAAAATTCAATTTAAAAAAAACCTCCTACATAGGGGCTAAAAATTTAAGTAAAATAACAAAATGCATCACAAATATTGAAAGCAATGTAAAGTTTAAATTAAAATTAAAAGAATTCCTTACAGAAAAGGCTTTATATTCACTGGATGATTTATAAAGAAACAGCTTTAAATAACATCAATAATTATGTAATAAACAGAGTATCCTAAGCAGCTCCTTTAAACCTTACATTTTAAGCTTTTTAATTTTAATTACTTTTACTAAAACTAATATATTTATGATTTAATAGCTTAGTCTAATATTTAGTTTTATACTTAGCTGTACCTGACACTATTGGCTGTATGGATTTGTACGTTATGTCAGTAAAGATGATTTTGAATTTGAATATATAGTAGATGTACAATTTTACCACTGCAGGCCAAAACATGCTGTTGTATTTCAACTGTACAGTTCATGTTTATTACTCCATTTAGTTATAGTGAACACTGTCTGATTATTAAAGGTCCGATCTTATAGACCATAATTTGATATGAGTTTTTGAAATTTAAAATCCTCAAGAATAACATGAAAATTATTGTTAATTTAACTATACAAAATAATTTAAATTTCCAATTTAAAACAAAAAATCAACTTAAGGTCTACCAGAACAGTTCTTCACCTATAAAATGACACTTCAATGTCACTTATCAAATGTCAAGATGTGATCATTATTATGGACCATATCGTTGAAATAGATACCTATGGATTTGTTGTTTTTCATAGAGCGACACGGCCCTCATAGTCAGATCCATGGGTCCCTTCTACAGATGTCAACAAAAATAAACAAATCTTACTCAAGGAATTTTTATATAGTTCTTTTAGCACTAGATCTACAATGGAAATGCCTGTACCTGTTCATTATATTGACATAAAAGTCATGTTCAATCATGATACAGTGGTCAGATAAATGTTTTGTATTGCAGATCAAGAGTAAGCGTTTATTGGATTTATCTTTTAGGTAACATTGCTGGTTTTTGTTTCAATACTGTTAGATCAACTCCTTAGTAAAGTTTTATCATTTTCAAAGCTACGGAAATGTAAACGTTTTATAATTTTAAAAACTATCTTAAATTAGTTACAATCTGTGCATGATGTGTTTTTATCATTGTTTGCATTGTTGAGAATGTTTGATTACATAAATCTCTCATTTGAAAGGTTTACTCTGTCTTGTTATTACTGTCTTTCCTGTTTTTGAGCATGGTGTGATTTTTACTAAAATTTACTTTCTATTTAGTTTCTTCTTCTGCAACCTCTTCTTTTATGATTACAATGCTTTAATGTTGTATATTTGTTATGTTTTCAGTAGTTAAGAGTAATCTTTGTGTTTGCTATGATTTGTTTTGTTTAAGTTAGTGTGTTTTTAAATAGATATTATGAGATGTATTTGTTATTTCTTTGCCATTTCCTTTTATTTTAAGATACTGTTCTTCTTTAAATACAATATAGTATACACAACAATGTTCAGTTGTAGAGGTGTACAAAGTAAAATTTTAAATCTAAAAAAAAGTGCAGCAAAAAATGTAATCCAATCTAATGTCTTGCTTGATTTTTACCATGAATCACAATGGTTTAAATAACGAGCTTCAAAAAAGGATATATGCTTCTTCAACGAACACTCCAGCCTCTTAAATTAGATATGTCAAAATATCATATAATACAAATGTATAAAAACAGCCTCTTTAACAAAAAATCCATAAAACAAACTGCATAAATGTTCAATAGAAAACAGTTTTAAATACCAAAGTAATTTAACAATCTTCTTAACATTTTCATAAATGATCGAGAATTTTTTTCTCAGACGGTCTTTCATCACAAAAAAGTATGGATCAAACTAAAATTTATACAAATTACATGGTTTAATGGACATTTCTCATTCTCAAAATGCAAAATAAATTTATATCCAGCTATTGAAAATAATCGTTGTTATAGTCATACTTCAGTTTTACAGATTGTATTGTCAATAGATAATTTTTTAACAATTGAAAACTATTAAAAACATACTGTCCGTATAACCAAATGATAATTTATCTAATAAAATCTTTTAATTTCTCTGGTATAGCACTGTGTTTGTTTTTCTGAATTTGTTAGTTTCATTATTATGATAATATGCAATACATGAGTATTTTGTGTGAAAAGTTCTGTATCAACTAATGGCTGAAAACTATAGCAGTGATCCTATATCCAGAACACACTTATTGACTATGATACAATGACTTCTGAAGGTTGCTATTGTCACACACCAGGACCTGTTCTCTGTGGGTGGTTTTTGCCATACAAATACAAGCCACTGAGAAGACCCATAAGATGCCCACAGGTCCATTGTAATGACCCAAAGACTTGGTAGTCATTGTATCATAGTATATAAGTCTGTAAGCATGGTCACTATTATAATTTTCAACCAAAAGTTAATGCATTTAAAAAAAAAAAAACTCACTAGCTGAATATTATTATGGTTATGACATTACAAAATCCGGATGAAAACTAACTATTTTTTTACCTTTTGCAAAAAACTGTAAAAATACTTCTCAAATGAATGTTAGTATATTTTTATGGTTCACTTAATACAGAATATTACTTCTGTTTAAGTAATTTTGTTAATTTTTACCCAGTCAGAAACAACAAGATTGCGTTAAGAAAAACCTATAAACAATATATTTAGAAGAATGAAGTACTTCTTATTAGAGTTTATTTAGACTATAGCATAAAAGAAACATAGTTAGTGTCAGTATTTTCACTTTTCATTGTTTGGAATATTCTCAAATCACTATTTTAAACCTGTCTAATCGTGTTATCAATAATATATTAGTTCGCCAAGTAGATTATTGATAAAACAATTTCCTCTTTATTTTTTTGAAATATATTGTAAATGTTGTATATAAGTAAATAATTTGCCTAATACACTATGTAGGCCTACATAAAACTTATGTTACTGATAGATGTATTAAACAATCAAGAAGTACAATGGGATGGCCTTCCTGTTCTTCAATGCAACTATCATTGCTAGAGAAAATCAAGGAGTTATGTAATAAGATGCTTTCCTTCAGCATGCTTTAAACCCAAATCTGAGGGACCTCTAATGCCTTAAAACTTTTTTTAAACTTTATACTTTTCTTACTTGTACTTTATACTGATTTGTACACAAACATAGTCCAGTAAAATTAGACCCAAAAGTGGGGGTACCTGGAAATGGATGCCGGAAATTGTTTAAAACCTTCATTTATGTTTGAAATTAAATTCTTTAGTTTGCACTATCTGAGAGAGTAAGCTTAACTTTTAGCAGCCAAAAACTTCAAAATATTCAGACTCTTTATGTTTTTCATTTGTAACTCCTAAACGACACATCTTAGTGAAAACATTACTGTTCAACAAATTAAATAACATTAAATTGTGCGTCCATTGACACCCCTACTTTTGAAAAACAACTATTTAATATGGATGTTAAAAAAAAAAAAAAATTAGTAATCATCGACTGAAAAACTTTAGTCTTTTCCATTTTGACTCAAAAATTCTACCACTCGTCGACATTGTGCATCCGTAGTGCCCAAACTATTGGACCTATCAAAAGACTCTGAACATCATGTATGTGTATATGTGTGCTGTTGTTCACGTCCACAGCAAGTCTTTAAAGCTGTACGTACACCCTGGGTAGTTCTAAACCAGCAACAAATCTGGTAGCTGAACTGTTACGATTTTGGCAGCTACCATAAAACATAAAAAAGGCTCTTTTGAGGACCAAGATAATGTTAAATTAATAGGTTCTGTTTTAAATGTAGTACATTTTAACGCTGGGGGCTTAAGCAAGGCGAAGAATGAGTGCATCATTAGGGTACTTTATGAAAATTATGTTGATATCCTTGCACTCCAAGAGACCCATATCAAAGATAATAATAGTGCAAAAGGCAATATTCCCGGATACAGACTTGTTAATTCTATAGGGCATAGGGTATACGGTATTGTAACTTATGTGAAGCATGACATTGAAAATGTGTCAGTTACACATAAGAGCTCTGATGGTGACATCTTTGTCTTGGCAATTCAAATGTCAGAAACTACAATAGTTAATGTTTATAAGCTTCCTAACATCCAGTGGCCTCGTGATAGGATCTTGCCAATTTTTGAATATCCAGTCCTCTATGTGGGGACTTTAACAGTCACCATAGCCAATAGGGTTACAACATCGACGATGAGAATGGCAGAAAGCTTGCTGACTGGGCTGAAATGAATAACATTTTCCTGATCTTTGCTGCTAAAGATTCAGCCACTTTTTATTCAACTCGTTGGCGTCGAGGTTACTCCCCTGATTTAAGCTTCTGCTCGTGTGAACGATCATTAAGACCAAAGCCAATTAGGAGAAAAGTCTTGTGCTTTTCCCCACTCTCAACATAGGCTAGTACTGGTGTCATGGGGATTCCAACAATTAGATCTTTTTCACGGCCTAGATGGAATTTTAATAAAGCCCACTTGGAGGCCTTAACCATCAGGCTTGACATTAGCATCAGGTTCATTCCTCCTACAATAAGAAATTACGATCGTTTTACAAATCTCATCTCGTCCATTGCTAAAGCTTGCATACCAAGAGGATACAGAAAGGAGTATATACCAGGATGGAGTAAGAAATCAGATGGCCTTTACAAAGAGTTTAATGCCACTGAAAACTCCAACTCAGCTAATCTGCTGCTGCACTCTCTTGACAGTACCAGAAGAGAAAAATGAGTTAAAACAATTGAAGATATAAACTTTACCCACAGCAGTAGAAAAGCGTGGTCACTTTTAAGGAAACTCTCTATTAGTAAATCTCCAAATCAAAGTAAAGTGCTCCGTCTGAAGGACTCTAATATAGCGAAATGGATAGTCAGCTTATCAAAGTCAACACGCCATCCTTCTGACAAATATGTGCTTTACAAGTTGTTTGAAATAAAAAAGAGTCAAATGGCACTCCTGGGGGATTCCAGACATTTCAAGGAGGAAGAGACAGACAGAGCTATTTCTGCTATACTAGCAGGGAAAGCAACTGGTCTTGACTGTATCTCTCAGTAATTTCTGCTGCATGCTGGTAACAAAGTGAAACAATGGCTTCAAGCTGTCTACAATAAGATATTAGCTACAGGCAATTTGCTAAAAGCATTAAAGAGATCAAAAGTAATACTGTAGCTGTTCTGAAGTCTGGAAAAGATCCTGAACGAATGGAAAGTTATCGCCCAATATCTCTTCATAGTGTTTGTTATAAGTTGCTAAAAAAGGCTATTATAGAATAGAATATCACCCATTCTTAATTCTATTGTTCCAGTTAAACAGGCTGGTTTTCGTCCTGGCCGAAGTTGTAGCGACCAGATCCGACCAGATCCTAGCTCTGACATCATTTATCAAAAATGGGTTTGAAAATAAGTTGAAAACATCTGCAGCTTTTATTGATCTTAAAGCAGCGTATGACACAGTATGGAGCAAAGGTTTGTTGTTTAAGTTCTACAGCCTACTTCCCTGTCCCTTTCTACTGCGACTTTTGGAGTCAATGCTTAGTGCCAGGCTAGTAAAAGTTTATCTCGGTCATGAAGAAAGCTCTTTTAAACAGCTTAAGGATGGGTGCCACAGGGGTCTGTACTTGCTCCAATTTTATTCAACGTGTATACAGCTGACATCCCATTCACAAAGTCTAGAAAATTATATATGCGGATGATATTGCTTTACCTTACCAACATAAGAACTTTACAACTATTGAAGAAACACTCACAAGTGAGCTTGCAGCCCTGGAAGAATATTTTAGAACCTGGATGCTAAATCCTAACCCATCAAAAACCAAATTAGTCTGCTTCCACTTAAGTAACAGACTGGCTAATCGAAAAATGAACATTTTCTTAGGTGGTGTAAAACTCCATCATAATGATCATCCATAGTACCTGGGAGTAACGTTAGTCCGATCACCGACCTTTAAAAGCCATCTTAAAAAAACAGCAGCTAAAATTAAAACCAGGGCAAACGTATCACATCAAATTGCCGGAACAACCTGGGGAGCCAGCACACACATTCTACGTACAACTGCTTCGTCACTCACTGGTCTATTCAGCTGCTGAATATAGTGCACCCGTATGGCTAAGTAGTGTTCACACTAAAGCGGTCTATGTCCAACTTAATAGGGTCCAACTTAATGACAGCTATTAGTGGCACTCTCATATCAGCTCCACTTCCTGGGCTTCCGGGGCTGTGCAATATAGCTCTTCCAGAGATAAGAAGTCAAAAATCTAATACGATCTTGAATGCCCAGCACCTACCCATTATACAGGATCTACCATGACAGATCGGTCGAAAATCTCGAAATCCACCTACGTACGTACTGCTTTAAATTTGAGCAAATTAAACTTTTCGCCCAATACTGGCTGGGCCTTAGCATGGGATAGTTTTGTTGGACGTAATAAATTTCATCAATGATCCATCAATATCTGTAGGTGGGGTGAACCTCCCTCGTAGGGAGTGGACACTCTTGAATCGGTTCTGAACTGGCGTTGGCAGATGCAATTACTGGAGGTGTAAATAGGGATAGACACTAGATCAGTCATGTGATTGCGGAGAGTCTGTCCAAACAATAGATCACATAGTTACAGAGTGTGCACTATTTTACGGCGGAATTGGCCAGCATATACAAAATCAGTGAGGCAGGTCTTAGATGGCTTGATGGATTGGACTTAGCTTTGTGACAGGAGATCACTTTACATTTTTTAATCAATCATCATCATTCATAAAAACCAACATCATGACTTCTGGATATTTATCCAACTATACATCTCAGCTTTAAAATTAACAAATGGTAGCTGACAACAAACCATACGATAAACGTATATATACTGATATATATATTTTGTGTGTGTGTATGAAAATTTATTCATTCATAAATATGATACAAGCATACACATATGTTTGTACGTGTAAAATGAAATCTCTTATCTTTGATTTAACTTATTTAACAGTAATTTTTTCGCTAAGATGCGTCGTTTAAGAGTTATAAGTGAAAACCCTTAAATATGACCAAGAATTTTGAGGTTTTTTGGCTGCCAAAAGTTAAGCTCACCCTCTCCCAAATGGTACAAACTTAGAGTACTTAATTTCAAGCCTAAATGTAGATATTAAAAAGATTTCCAGCTTTCTAACATTCATTTCTAGGTCCAGTCCCTAATTATCTGGACTAACAGTTAATTTTTCTATTTATTCACCACTGAAGTAAAATAATTTAGATGAATTAATATTGTACTTCAATAAAATATTGTTTCAAATATCATAAATAGTCAGGTACTAATCACGATGCACTGTTTAAAAATAAACATTACATTTTTCTGTTATTTAGCTTAAAAGATAATATTTGTTATCACAAAGCATTCTTTTCTTTGTTAACAACATACTGTCATATGTAATTCAATAACATCTTAATAATAACATTACTAAACAATGGTAGGTTATTTATCATCACACATTTTCAAACCACATTTACACATCTAGTACTTATACTTATTACTGTACATTATAATTGTATCATTTTGTTACACATCAACATACGCTTTAGCGAAAATGCTTGTAAACATCAGTACTGGAGCAACCTCATGCACTTTTAGAACCTTGGCTGCTTTTTGTTGTCATTTATATCATACGCAAGCATCATGTCTTTCATCTCTTGTACAATCATAATCGCACGTTAAGCACGTCCGCCTGTAGAGCACGGCTCAGATGCATCTTGGTCCATTGGATCTCGGAAGTATACATCAGACTCGTGATTCCAGAAGAGCTCTGGCAGCAGGAAAGCCGATGAAGATGTCAGTGAAGATGACAATTATCCAGAAGTGTACAAACAACTAAAGAAAGCTGGCAACGGACCCAAAGAAATCCTGGTAATGCTGCTCAAAGTTTGATTATTGTTGATTGGCTAGTTTTTATTTCCATTTAGTTTTAGAATTAGTTAGTTGTCTGATTTAAACACTTTTTTATTCTTTAGTCTGAAATTTCAATTGAACATATTCAAAAAATTTTATATAATTTTCCTAAGGATAGAAATTGTTGAAAGCACAAAGAGTGGAATCATGAAATATGTAACTAGTACAAATTGCTTGTTTCACTTCTTCATTTTAATTTAAAACTTCACTTATCGACTTCGCCATAGGCTGTGTTAGCTCTGTTAAGGATTCAAACCCTGGACCATGCACTTTACAGTCAGAAGCCTTAGAAAGAAAAAGCACATCCTAAAAACATGTTTCTGTTACACTTTAATAACCATATATATATAATGCGTGTGTGAGCTTACACATATAGAAGAAAGAAACAGAGATTTCATCCAATAGTGCGCTTAATGGGTGTTGAGTAAAAATTGGGATGTCCAACAGTTCTTCAGTCCACCATCTAGAACCATGGCCAGCACCATTGTCAGTCCCTCCTCCAAACCATGACTCATAATTGAATTAGTTATTACTATAGTTTTTAAAGATTTACATTAGCTGTTATCCAATTACAGGCGTTTGTGTGGTCATAAGAAAGCGTTCTCTGTTTCTTTTTCTTTGTAATTTACGCCTGTTTGTGTGCACGAGCAATATGTTTTGTATTAGTATATTAAGACAACAAAATGAGTATAATTAATTGTAATTCTTCATTTGATAAGAATTGGGAATGTTCAGCAAGATGAACATGGACACTACTCCAAATAGAATTGTTAACTGAATTGTTAACATGATGATTAAATTCAAATAAAGAATGTGGAGAGGAATCCACACAAGTAAGTAACTATCGGCCCATCTCACTTCTTCCAGTAATTTCAAAAATTTTTGAAAAAGTAGTAAATACCAGACTTGTCTCATTCCTTGAATCTAATAAAGTTCTATAAAATGAACAACATGGATTTCGGAATGGAAAATAAACAATAACTGCAGCAGCCGATTTTGTCAATTCAATAATAAATTCAATAGATGAAGGTAAAACTGTCATTGGTATTTTCATGGATCTGTCAAAGGCATTTGACAGTGTCTGTCATTCCACTCTCCTATCTATCTTGCAAAGCTTGGGCATTGGAGGCACTTCATTGGCTTGGTTCAGATCATATTTGCAGAATAGACAACAATATGTTGAAATTGTTTTCAAAAATTCTAAAACCATTACAAGAAGTAGGTCCACATTAAAACCAGTGAAGTATGGGGTACCACAAGGATCAATTCTTCGTCCCTTACTATTTATATGTTATCTAAACGGTCTGAACAACAAATTAAGTTTTTCCCCCTTAACATCTGTATGTCTATATGCAGATGATTTAACCCTAAAAATATCTGGTAATTCACAAGAAGATGTTGATATAAAGTCACTTGTCGAATTGGCAAATATTCAGCAACATCTTAATGACCGTAATTTGATTCTTAATCCAGAGAAAACTAAATATGTACACTTTAAAACCAGGCAGACTAGAAGTGACTTTAATCCTCAAATTACCATAAATGATATAGAAATAGAAAAAAAGAGAAAATGAAATTCTTAGGATTACTCATTGATAGTTCATTGAGTTGGAATGGCCATATTAATTATATTCTAGGTAAAATAAACTCTGGATTATATGCATTAAGAAAAATGTCAGTAATATGTAGCATTTCAGTTTTAAAACAGATATATTTTTCTCATATACACTCTCATATAACCTATGGAATTTGTGTTTATGGTGCAACAAAGAAAGAAAATTTAGATAGGATTTTAAAAACTTAAAAAAAAGCAATTAAAGTCAGATGCATCTGTAAAAAAATTTTTTAAAGAACTAAACATAATAACAGTATATGGTCAATATATTTATGAAACAATAATGTATGTTAAAAAGAATCAACAACTCAATTTAAGACATTCAAATCTGACACATAACTATAACACAAGAAAAAAAATGAAACTATATTTTTTCAACATAGATTACAGTTTTTTAAAAAGAATATATATTTTAATGGTCTCAGATTTTTGAACAATATTCCTCATAATATAAGAACTTTTGAATCTCACAACAAATTTTCTCAAGTGCTAAAACAGTTTTAATTGATTTGACACTGTATGCAATTGATGAGTTTGAAGATTGCAACTAAAACAATGTATTCTAATGTAGGTCCTTATATTTAGTTTCTTGTAAATGACACTATTCAATGTACTCTGTATGTACTTTTATGAATAAAGATATTTTGATTTGATTTGATTTGAAATAAAGGGGCTTTTCACGAATTCAACAAACATTTAATGAAAATTTGTACATTTTCATGTAATGTTAATTTATGATTTTACTAATTACAGAGTAAATTAAGTTTTGGCTTATTTTGTAGTTTTCTCACAATATTTTACATATTTTTTATTCTATATGTCCAATTTTATAAATTTAGTAAACATTGTTAACCCTTATGGTATTTTAGACACATTTGAAATTCGATAGTAGTTTTATGATTATTAAATGTTAGTTTTACAGTTATAAAATATTTACAAAATATATTTTCTGTATAAGTTCCAATTAATTGTTGAACTATAGACAGAATCTTCTTCTTTAAATTGATATAACATAACAATTATTAGACCAATGAAAATGATATGCTATTTAAGAAAATAATGTTGAAATTTGTCAATTATATATACTCAATATATACAACATATATACTCTTTCATTCTATGTCTAAAACAGAGAGTCACAGATTTCTCTGTGTCTTGGACAGAGTAAACAAAATCTCAAAAATAAAAAAAAAATCATTTAGTGAAACGCAGGAAACAATTCCATTATAAAAGCAGGTTTATTCTTGAAAAAAATTATCACTGAATTTTTAATAGTGGTCTGACCCATACTTCAGTAATCACCTGAACTAAGAGAAGGAAAAAGTTAAAATTGTTTAGGTTACAATTAAATAAATTTTATTGAGGTTATACAAACACAAAATTTTACAGCATTACTCCATCTTTAGGATTGTCAATAAATACCGAGTGCATCCTCAATGAAAAACCAATTAACCTTGTTGAACGATATAAACAATTAGTTTGACTCACATAAACAAACCATTAGCAGGTGTAAAATTGATCTGCTGTTCAAGAGGACACGAGTTGATGAGGGCGGTCCAGGCCGGTGAGAGAGGAAGCTAACGTGTACAGTGTTGACACGTTAAACTTTTACCTTGTACAATTCAGAATTTTATACAGAACATGATTTTATTTAGAAAATTGCCCCCATATACTACGATGTTTTGGCTGTACAGTAGGCCTATACCCACCCACCCGCCCCTACATGTACAGTGGTATTGAGCCACCCATCCACCCCTAAACATGCAGTGGTGCGACAATTGATCCATATCATTCATATCAATTGTCAGTAAATACAGTTTCTGAAAACCTTGGTTCCTGGGTTGTTAGAGTTTAGTAAAAGGAAATCTTCAACAGCACAGCTGATTGAGGTGATAATTTAAAGAAATAAAAATAATAGGTGATCAGAACCAAATCTCATAAAAAGGCTTAACAATCCTGTTTGGAAAAGAAATGAAGTAGAATTAAATCCTCGTGTAGAAGCAGGATACACAATACCTACATATAAACTGGTACCAAAATTGACTCATTAACCATAAATACAAACATAGCAAGGCGATGCTAAAGCAAGACCATCTACATGAACTCGGACGTTAGAGCACTAAAGATGGTAGTATATATCTACAGAGATTTGAGACTGTCATAATGCCTGAAAGACTGTAAAAATATGGTTCATGTTGTAGAATGTGTTGTGAAGTAAAAGATTAATGCCAATTAGAGTCGAATTTGGAAAGGTTATTAAAGGTATTCATTTGTCAATGTGTTCTAGCATTCTGAGGAAAACTCCCGCTTAGTATATAACATAGACTCATCACATTAAGATAGTTTACACATTTGTCAATGTGTTCTAGCATTCTGAGGAAAACTCCCGCTTAGTACGGTATATAACATAGACTCATCACATTAAGATAGTTTACACATTTGTCAATGTGTTCTAGCATTCTGAGGAAAACTCCCGCTTAGTACGGTATATAACATAGACTCATCACATTAAGATAGTTTACACATTTGTCAATGTGTTCTAGCATTCTGAGGAAAACTCCCGCTTAGTACGGTATATAACATAGACTCATCACATTAAGATAGTTTACACATTTGTCAATGTGTTCTAGCATTCTGAGGAAAACTCCCGCTTAGTACGGTATATAACATAGACTCATCACATTAAGATAGTTTACACATTTGTCAATGTGTTCTAGCATTCTGAGGAAAACTCCCGCTTAGTACGGTATATAACATAGACTCATCACATTAAGATAGTTTACACATTTGCCCATGTATTTACAATTTATAAATAATTTTAGGTTAGGTTAAAGGGCACTAGGCCAGGAATTAGTATATTAGAGAGATAGGACATCAGCAAACTTACCTTAAAAGACAAGTTCACTAACATCAGAGTAGTAGTCACAAACACAAAATACACAAAAGCTCACAAATTTTCAACACCACTGGCATTTTCTTCAGGTGAGTAGAGGGAGAGAGAGAGAGAGACACTGAAATGACTTCCACTATTGCTGGGTAGGTGGCTGTGGTGGGGGGGTGTACATCCATAGAGCAACACTCAGGTGTAGATGCAGTATTTCAGTTAGTATATATATAAAAATATAAATGAAGTTTGCTGATGGGGAAGGGGTTGAAGGGAAGTGGTCTATCTTATGTTCAGATTAGGTGGGTCACGGGATTTTGTTATCCATTGGTGTGCTAATTCCATCCTTCGGAGTTGGGAACTATTGGCATGGGAAGGAAGGGATCTGATTACCTTAGTGGTGTAACACTGATCAAAATTTTGATTATGGAGAAGAGTATGGGCAGAGACAGGTTTTTCAGGATTTTGGACTTTGCAATCATGCCTATGGCCATTCATGCGTTTACGAAGGGTTTCACTGGTAAGGCCAATATATTGGGCAGGACAGTGCTGGCACTGGAGTTGATAAATTAGATTGGTGGAATCACAGGAGTGGTTTCCAGGTATCTTGTAGGTTAAGGAGGTAGTGGAGCTGGTAAAAGATGTGGCTGAGAGATGAATAGGGCAGGTTTTGCAAGATTTCTTGTTACAAGGATTGGAACCGGGTGGTTGCTGGTCTTTAGGACAGGTCAGGATGTTGGGATCAGGTAACTTAGGATGGACCAGGATCTGGCGGAGGTTTTTGTTTTGTCTGAAAGTTACAGTAGGAGGTTTTTCAAGGAGATCTTTGGTGTGGGGGGAAGCTTTTAAGATGTTGAAGCCATCTTTCAGGATTTTGTTGAGTTTTTGTAGGCCATGGTGGTAATTAGTGATAAGGGGTAAGCATTGGGAACTGCTTCTGGTTTGGGGTTGGTTTTGGGACTGGGCTAAACGGATTTGGTTTTTAACAAGGTTGGTAGGGTAACCTCTCTTTTGGAAAGCACTGACAAGTTGGTTGTTGTATTGATTTAGGTTTCTGGGAGAGGAAATAATACGTTTGGCACGGGTGGCTAGGCTATAGGGTAGGGAGCGTTTAGTGTTGTTGGGGTGACAGCTGGTATAGTGAAGGTATTGTTGTTTATTGGTAGGTTTGATGTGAATATCAGTTTGAAGGACACCGTCCTCCAATCCAATTTCAACATCAAGGAAGACTATGCGTTCAGAAGAGGATTGCCAGGTGAAATTCAGTGATGAAAAGTTTTGTAGGCTTTGAAGGAAGGTTTCAAGATTGTTTTCGGAGTCAGTCCAGATCATGAAAATATCATCGATGAAACGGAGCCAGCAGAGGGGTTGGACGGGTTGTTTTTGAAGGAAAGTCTTCTCCAATTTCCCCATGAACAGGTTGGCATAGGAAGGGGCCATGCGGGTACCCATAGCGGTACCCTTGATCTGGAGGTAGTTAATGCCAGAACTTTGGAAGTGGTTTTTTTCAAGGATGAATTGAGTCAGCTGAACTAGGAAGGAAGTGCTAGGCTTGGTGTTTGGAGGGCGTGTATTGAGGAAATACTCAATAGCAGCTAAGCCATGAGCGTGGGGTATATTGGTGTACAGTGAAGTAGCATCAATGGTAACCAGTTTGGTGTTAAGGGGTAGAGGTTGGGGAAGATTGGAGAGGAGACTAAGGAAATGATTGGTGTCCTGGACGTGGGAAGGAAGTTGTCGTACTAGAGGTTGGAGTTTATCATCGACAAAGGCAGAGATGCGTTCGGTAACAGAATTATAGCTGGCCACAATAGGCCTACCAGGGGGAGGGATGGTGCCTTTATGGATTTTGGGTAGGATATAAAACTGGGGTGGAGTAGGCTGTTCATTGATAAGCAGGATTTGGCTGGCGGTGGTTAGGTTTTGGTGTTTAGCATGATGAAGGAGGAGATTTTTCAGTTCTTGGTTGTGTTTTTCAGTTGGGTCGAAGTCAAGTTTTTTGTAGGTGCTGGAATCGGACAACTGGAGGTTAATTCTTAACAAATCCGATTATATCAATGAAATTAACCTCCAGTTGTCCGATTCCAGCACCTAAAAAAAACTTGACTTCGACCCAACTGAAAAACACAACCAAGAACTGAAAAATCTCCTCCTTCATCATGCTAAACACCAAAACCTAACCACCGCCAGCCAAATCCTGCTTATCAATGAACAGCCTACTCCACCCCAGTTTTATATCCTACCCAAAATCCATAAAGGCACCATCCCTCCCCCTGGTAGGCCTATTGTGGCCAGCTATAATTCTGTTACCGAACGCATCTCTGCCTTTGTCGATGATAAACTCCAACCTCTAGTACGACAACTTCCTTCCCACGTCCAGGACACCAATCATTTCCTTAGTCTCCTCTCCAATCTTCCCCAACCTCTACCCCTTAACACCAAACTGGTTACCATTGATGCTACTTCACTGTACACCAATATACCCCACGCTCATGGCTTAGCTGCTATTGAGTATTTCCTCAATACACGCCCTCCAAACACCAAGCCTAGCACTTCCTTCCTAGTTCAGCTGACTCAATTCATCCTTGAAAAAAACCACTTCCAAAGTTCTGGCATTAACTACCTCCAGATCAAGGGTACCGCTATGGGTACCCGCATGGCCCCTTCCTATGCCAACCTGTTCATGGGGAAATTGGAGAAGACTTTCCTTCAAAAACAACCCGTCCAACCCCTCTGCTGGCTCCGTTTCATCGATGATATTTTCATGATCTGGACTGACTCCGAAAACAATCTTGAAACCTTCCTTCAAAGCCTACAAAACTTTTCATCACTGAATTTCACCTGGCAATCCTCTTCTGAACGCATAGTCTTCCTTGATGTTGAAATTGGATTGGAGGACGGTGTCCTTCAAACTGATATTCACATCAAACCTACCAATAAACAACAATACCTTCACTATACCAGCTGTCACCCCAACAACACTAAACGCTCCCTACCCTATAGCCTAGCCACCCGTGCCAAACGTATTATTTCCTCTCCCAGAAACCTAAATCAATACAACAACCAACTTGTCAGTGCTTTCCAAAAGAGAGGTTACCCTACCAACCTTGTTAAAAACCAAATCCGTTTAGCCCAGTCCCAAAACCAACCCCAAACCAGAAGCAGTTCCCAATGCTTACCCCTTATCACTAATTACCACCATGGCCTACAAAAACTCAACAAAATCCTGAAAGATGGCTTCAACATCTTAAAAGCTTCCCCCCACACCAAAGATCTCCTTGAAAAACCTCCTACTGTAACTTTCAGACAAAACAAAAACCTCCGCCAGATCCTGGTCCATCCTAAGTTACCTGATCCCAACATCCTGACCTGTCCTAAAGACCAGCAACCACCCGGTTCCAATCCTTGTAACAAGAAATCTTGCAAAACCTGCCCTATTCATCTCTCAGCCACATCTTTTACCAGCTCCACTACCTCCTTAACCTACAAGATACCTGGAAACCACTCCTGTGATTCCACCAATCTAATTTATCAACTCCAGTGCCAGCACTGTCCTGCCCAATATATTGGCCTTACCAGTGAAACCCTTCGTAAACGCATGAATGGCCATAGGCATGATTGCAAAGTCCAAAATCCTGAAAAACCTGTCTCTGCCCATACTCTTCTCCATAATCAAAATTTTGATCAGTGTTACACCACTAAGGTAATCAGATCCCTTCCTTCCCATGCCAATAGTTCCCAACTCCGAAGGATGGAATTAGCACACCAATGGATAACAAAATCCCGTGACCCACCTAATCTGAACATAAGATAGACCACTTCCCTTCAACCCCTTCCCCATCAGCAAACTTCATTTATATTTTTATATATATACTAACTGAAATACTGCATCTACACCTGAGTGTTGCTCTATGGATGTACACCCCCCCACCACAGCCACCTACCCAGCAATAGTGGAAGTCATTTCAGTGTCTCTCTCTCTCTCTCCCTCTACTCACCTGAAGAAAATGCCAGTGGTGTTGAAAATTTGTGAGCTTTTGTGTATTTTGTGTTTGTGACTACTACTCTGATGTTAGTGAACTTGTCTTTTAAGGTAAGTTTGCTGATGTCCTATCTCTCTAATATACCAATTTATAAATAAGTAATTGAGTAATTTTATGTTATGAGGATATTTTAAAGTCAAATTAAACTAGGATATAAATGAGCAAAATAAGGGGCTGATCTTATTATAAAGTATATCCTGAATGGGATATGGATTTCACATATTTCGTACATACACTCAGCTGTTATGGACTGTGTTGTGGTAAACATTATAAACACTGGAAAAAACAGAAGAATAGAATAATTACAAGACAACAATAGGGATACTTCTTCATTACTCCCCAATTATTTCACTTTCCTAAAAGTAAATTAAAAAAAAAAAAAAAAAAAACATCGCCTAAACACTCTTGAACAGTTGTACTCAGTGAAACCTATTAATATCGATCGATCTACAAAGGGAAATCAGCTAACATACAAATGATTAATCTATGAGATTTTGTATCAGACAGTATTAAAGAAGGTGATCTAACAATTAATTGTTCAAAACTTGACTGAACTTCAACATTTGGAAAGTTGTAGGAGATATTAATGTACAATCTCTTGTGTGTCTTCAAGAGTTATTAGTAACTTTACAATATTATAGTTACCGGGATTGTATAATTCATCCATAAAGTAATTATAAATATATAAAAAGAAATTATTTTCTTGTAGAAAAAAACATTTCTTATCAAAACAGCACAAAGCCTTTCATAGATAGCAAGGAATCATAAAGTTCATTCAAAATGTACTCCTGAGAGATTTAATGAATGTACAAATATATAATTATCATGATTTTGAATTATCTTCAGTTCAACGCTTTTCACTTTTTTTTATATAATTTGTATAACTAACAAAAATTACAAATTAACTTATTCAGTCATTCTGTTTTATTCACTTTATTGATATAAGAGATCATTGGGATCAAGGTGATCTAGAAATACTGCAATGCGATGTGAGAGGCAGGAAAAATCTCTGTTACTTTCTGGAAAGGATAAACAAGCCTTGTATTTGAATAACTGGATATATTCTTTAGACAGTACTTTAAGATAGATCCAAATAGAAAGTTTGTACGATTGACAAAATAACAGGAATTAAAATCACACAAATTATGTTTTAATTCTGAATCCTAATTTCCAATCAAATATTATTAATCTCTAATTGTAAATGTTTGAATATTGAAAACGATTTGTCCAAGTGATGTCTGTAAACTTTTCAAATGGATCTAAATAAAAATTGTTCACTGATGGATTAAATCAAATTATTAGAACTATAACAAGGAATATACCATTTATAAAAAATGTCCTCTTCTGTAGATTATAATCTCTATAAATTAATAAGGTTGACGTTTTTATTACATCCATTCATATATTTCTAAAATAAATTTAATGTTAAATGAAATAAACACTAAATTGATCATAATTAATATACTGTTTTATGACCACAATATATAGATTAAAATAATTTTAATGACAGGCTTTGCTGATGGCTCGTAAAAAGCAGCGAGAGGCTGAGCAGGCTCAACGGAGGCAACAGACTGCAGCTACCACAACTGGACTCCCATCCACCTTTCTCGTAAGTATAGTAACGTTCTGGTACTGACGAGTGATATCCTAGTTAGACAAACAAACATGGCTGCCATAATTTTAGTGGTTTAACGTCGAGAATGTAAATGTCTGTTCAAAGTTAAATAATGAATAAATTCAATAACTAAACATAGCTTTAGAAATAAAATATCATTCATAACTAATCAACAAGCATGAAAGAAGTATGGTGATTATCTGATATCAGCAATAGTATATTTCAGATTAACGTTATGATGTCTGAGATACATGTGATAGAAATGTAATGCATTTCTTAAAATTCAATTTAAGATTAAGTGTGTTTTTGTAAGCAATACTTATTAATAGATGTAAATAACAATCTTAAATGAATTGCATTAAGAGGGCAATACATAAAGTGGTGGTAAATACATGCTTCAAGTAAGCCAAGTAAGCTTAGGCAACTAATGAAACATTCGGCTATACAAGGATGTGTGTATCTCTTCATTTGAAGGTTTTTAATGATACTAGCTTGAAATGCACACAAAAATGATACTGTTCGTAAAATATGCACATGGTTTAAAAGCGGCATGCAACACGAAATTGATAGAACTATAGTGTAAACTCTTGCGTAAGTTTGTGTCACACACCCGCATATAAATCATGAGCATATTTTATGAAAAAGGTGTTTCTTTTTATGTATTTCAAGTTTTGTTACTTCTAAAGACTTTCAAAAGAGGAGATACACACATTCTTGAACTGATGTCTACACTACAGTAGTTGCCTAAGCAACAATGGGATTACTTGAAGCAGTTATTTACTACCACTTTATTTCATAGTAATCCAGGATGTAATACCCATAAAAATAAGATGACAACATATACTAAAAGAAGGAAAGCTTGTGTTGAAAAGACAGAATAATAAAACAAATGAATTTAAATCCAAGAATCTTGTTACATAACTTACAAGTTACAATTATAATCATTACCAAAACAAACCTATTCATACATTAATAAAAATATAAATATTGTTTGTTGAAAATCCTTTCTTCTAAAATTCATTGGCAAATACTTTTAAATGTTGACATAATGTTTAATTTGGTTTTGTCACATTTTCATATATTTATATGTAAATGTTGCACATAAGACAGGTGAAAAGAGTTATTTTCTGGGAAAACAGCTCCTTGTGCTGGACTCCCACAGAAAAAAATATTGTTGTATTTTTCCATTTATGCTTTCAAATGGCAGTTTTAGCTGACTAGGGTGCACTAGCTAACAGCTGATTATAATTGATGACATATTATGTACGGTTAGAGTCAAGGGGCGTGAGAGTTACTGCCTGTCTACAGCAAATAGGTGGAAGAGGGAGTGTTTGGAGTGTTGCAACTTGTGTCTCTATGCCTCAGAGCTCAGTCTCAGTCCAGTCCAAGTGTTGGTGTGAGACACAATTGCAAGTAGTTGTTCTGAAGTGCAAGTTTTGAATGATTAAATTTTATTGTGTTGGTAGTGTAAGTAAATAATTTGTTAAAATACCTTCAGCGTATTTGTACAATATTAATATTTTGTTTGTTAATGAGATGGCAGAGATGTTGTAAAATCAAGTCAGACTAGACTTCAGTGAGAATGTCCCATTTTTGGTCATCCTAAAGTATTGAGTGATATTTATTTACCAAACAATCATGATGTCATTAAGTATTTAACTTTATATTCGAAATGAGTTCAAACCAGATATATCATCAAAAGGGCCAACGGTGACTAAGATTTTAGATATTCTAATGGAGAAAGTTGAAAATGTTTGGGTTAAAGCATATACTGTATTCCTAAAGTGTCTCGTACTCGTGTGTTGCAAATCTAGAAAGCATATCATGAAAAGTATAGAAATATATTGACATCAAAGTGAAGGAAAGGCACAGGAAGTTATGATTTAGCTGTAGAAAATGTTTAAAGTGAAAGTAAGCGTTTTTTTTTTTTTTTTTTAGGTAGATCTTGCAAGTTCAAGTTGTTCTTAGAGTGTAAGTATACAATAAAAAAAAAACTTCTGCTTGAACAAAAGTTTTTAGTAGATCAAAGAACATGTAGAAAAATGAGTATCAGCATAGATACTTGATAAGTCGGTTACTAAGATTTTCAGCCAGAGAGAGAGGATCAAAAGTTAAAGGTGATTCGACAAGAGCTTAAACAAACAACATTTGGAAGTTAAGGCAGCTAAATACAACACAAAATGATGTGGTGTTTCAATCTATGATTCAGATGGAGAGTTGCCAGTAGAATTGGCCAGTGTGACTGGAATTGATGTGTCTCAACTTGAACGTTATGATACATTAGATGAGTTTCTAGCTGTATCAATTAACAATGCAAAGCCTTCTACTTCTTCTCAGGCCCTAACAAAATATATGCTACAACTGCCGACAGTAGCTTCTATCTGTGATAGAACTGGGGTTTCAGACAGGGTTGCAGCAGCAAAAAAGCAGGCAAGTGCCGTTCCCTAATATGTGGGAAACCGTTCAAAGCCAGAATTGCTTCACACAAGATGATGTCAACATTTTTGAAACAGAGAAAGACTTTACCTATAATTGTAGTTGTAGTGTAGTTGAGAACATTGAATATTGATTTAAATTTGTTATATTTCAGTTGTCTATTATTTGCATTTTATAAATACATCTGTATCCTCATCTCAATGATTAACTTTATTGCTTATGTTAAGTACCTGTTCTACTCTTTGATTTGGTTCAATATTATCACTATATTATAAAAATGAAATGAGACATTCTTACCTTAACTATGAGTAAGTTCAAAAATATCATTACAATATCATATCTCCCCTATCTTACTACAACAAAGCCAAAAAGGTATAATATTTTTTGAAAAACCTTTATTTTTTCATGACTATGGACAACAAATTATAATGTTATGCCTTGTTTTAGGTGTAGTTTTAAAGGAATTAAAATAATAAACATTAAAATACATCAACACATTTCAAACAAATTATTTTAGAATACTTAAAAATTTAAATACAAAAATTATGCTTAAGGCTTTTGCGGCACCTCAAAATGTAGTTCTATCACAATAAAACTTTGAAGAATAACTTCTCACATAAAAAGACAAATTTTAATCACTATTAGAATGAATAATACAGAAAAACATTCTTCCCCCAATACCAACGTTCCACCCTAATATACACTGAACAAGTATGACTTTCACAAAATCAAAAATAATCACAACTGACCAAACACAAATCATTGACCCAAACCCAAACACCGTACTCCACACGCTACGAACGAAAACAACGGGCTCTGACACATGCTGACTCAATACTAACAATGAAACGAAAAAAGGCCAAGCATGACCGATAGGTCACGGTTGTTCCCGAGAACACCCAAACACCGAGACCGATAGGTCATCGCAGCACTCAAAGTGTTAAATTACTCTTTGTCCTGTCTTAAATTACCTTCTAACCTTAAGTAGTTTTTGCGTAAAAATGAAGTTTATTTTAGCTTTTGTGTATTTTATAATGTTTTAGTTTACAATTAGTTAATGATAACCTAAAACTCTAATAAACACCTATTTGTTGATAGTCTAATCTATCTGGTCCTACTTTGATACATTAATAGGTTTAATGGTATTGAAGTGGATCACAAAACTTATTTAGGCTTAAATTAAATGGGATTAACAATACATACAATACAAATAAATTACAACAAATTTTGAAAACATTTGAGTGAACCTGTTAAATATTGGTTTGAAAACTTATAACCATCTCAGCCATAAAAGTTAGTCTATATCTTTGTATGAACATCCCCTTTAGCTAGTGATTAAAGTGTTGTTATTTATTGAAATTGATGCTAAAATATAATTGTTGTTGATTTATTATAACCAATAATTTTTGGCTTTAAAATTTGAGTGCAACTTTCATATAGAATATTTAATTTATTTACACAATAGTGTTATATAAGAGGTTTTTTTTATTTTTAGGATTTGACAACTACAAGTCAAGATTTGATTACAGAGGAGGACAATGTGAAACCTTCCATTGAGTCTACATTAAAAAGACGAAAATCAGGACGGCTATTTTACCAAGAGCAACAACAAGAGATAACTACTGAAAAGAGAGGTCTTCGCTCGGGCTTTAAACAACGTAGCATTCCAAATCAAAATTTAAATGAGGAAAATAATCGTCTAGATGATGAGCCAGTAAAGCGAAGCTACCAGGCACAAACAGAAAGCAGCTATTATAGGCCAGTTGAAGAAATAAAGAAAAGCAGGAAATATTCATCTAAGATTAGGGAAAGTGAATTTAAGAAAGCAAAACAACCTGAGGAGGAGGTTAGGTTTTCAAGAAATAAGCAAACCACAAAACTTTTGAATGATTTTGGACTCAATCCAGAAACTTTGGAAACAACTGAACCTGTGACAGAACGAGAAAGATTTATACCTTCAAGAAGATCAAAGTCTTATAAGTACAGTACAGAAGCTATTCAAGAACAAGAGTTAAGCAGTTCAACACTTAAACCAAGATATCAGTTGTACCAAGCCAAAGATCGAAAGAGATTGTTGGAAAAGAGATTTGGTGCTAGTAAAGATAGCAATATTAATAACGAAGACGTTGTAAAACAGGAATCAGGTAAGAGTATTAGTAGTTAAAATATTAACAGGATTTTGATTGGTGTATACTTGCAAATGTTATCTCTAAGTAATATGAGTATTTAATATTTATATTAAAGATAACTCCTAACACATTTATGCTCACTACTTCATTAATACACAAGATGGTATTAATCTCCAAAATCAACCGCCTGTATGTTCTTAGGAGATCCCAGTAAGCTGATGATCTTAATTTAGTATTCAAATGTTTATTTAAAATTATCCTGACGTCTTTTACAATTCAGGTTGTCTGGCTGAGATAATTTTTCTCTTTTCCTACTTACAGAGCAAAGATCTTTACAGAAGTATTTTACTCTGTGTACATTACAAGAATGAAATGGTTTGCTGAAATCTTCTTTAAGATTCTGTGCCATTAAGATTGTAGTGACTAGGTTTCTTAAACATAAAATCAAAATAAATTTAAGTACACACTGCTTACTATACTCCATAAAGCAACTTGAATAGTATTGAATAATACATGTTTCGGTGTTTGTAATACCATCTTTAGCTATTACACAGTGGTAATGGCCCACCCAACCACACATGCACATACAGTGGTGATGGCCCTTCCACCCACCCATGTACATACAGTGGTCAATGTGCACTATCGTAACTAAGGTAAATAAGGTTGGGCGGGTGTGTCAACACCACTATGTGTATGGGTGGGCAAGTGGGTGAAAAACCACTATAAATGTAAGGAAAGGATTTTCTTGTTTTTGCATCGACTAAAATTTTATATTTTCATTTATTTAGAATCCCTCAAATAATTGAAATTTAAATCTGTTAATTTCCCCTACTTTTAAGTATATTGTTTTTCACAAGTTTAAGAGAGTTCTTATGTACAATATGGCCAATCAAATTCCAGTAATCAGAATTCATTCTTCCAATTGGCATAATTTACTCATTAACAAATAAAAGTGTTATGGATTTATAAATAGAAAAATATCAAGGCGCAGATAATTTCTTGAGCAGTGTTTTCTTTAAAAAAACAAATATAGAAGATCTTTAGTAAATAAGATTGTACAAACCCAGATAGCTTTTCCAAGAACTGCTTTTTGTCAAAATCAATTAATTACTTACATTCTCATTGTTTGTAGGTACAGAAGACTCAACTGATCAAGGAACAAAAAAGTTAAAGTTTGATGCGGCTTCTCGTCCACCATATACTCCCCGTCGAAAACAAACCACCCCACTTCCATCAATATCTAGGATCACTACTAGATATTCTGGAAGATTCAAATCAAAACATTCTTCTGTTTATCGCAGCTCACCACTCAACCAGGCAGTGTTAGATCCACTTCCAGAGGATCAAGAGCCTGTCACAGTACAGGTTTTTGTAAGTATTTATAGTTAAATTTGAAGTATCAGAACTTATTTTATGTTGCTTTATATAATAGATGTAACATCAATTTAATTTGTCAATTAATTGTTTAAATGTGCATATGTTAAATGTTCTGATTTTATTGAATAGTATTTAAAATTCATAATGTTTATAATTCTATTTCCTAAACTCTAAACTCTAGTATGCAAATTTAATTTTAATTATTTATTTATTCCATAATTTATATTACATTCACTAAGTGCCATTCCTTATTTATCTATATAACAAATTCAGAATTACTGGAGTAAAAATGCTGAATTTTAAAAACATTACATAATAAACAATTGCAATAGATGTGGACATATTTCTTTAATTTAATTGATAATTAACTAAAATAGGTGTTAAACAATATTTGGAGATCGTCAAATTCATAAAAATTGGTTGCATTCAAATTGGTTACAATTAAATATTTTCGAGAATGTTTTAGTTGTCAACTGTTTTATCTTCAAAATTCTAAGATAAGGTAGTTTAAATTAAAGCTGAGCATACATTCCTAGAAGGATAATTATTTAGCTATACCATAGAGGAAGCTGGAATATTAATTACTTATTAACTAATGTATCTAGTACCGACCATGTTACAAAGCTATTTATAATATGTATTCAAGTTGAATTCATACTGATTGATTCTATGGGCCAAAATTAAAAAAAAAACCGTCCTGTAAAGGTATGTCCTAAAATGTTTCCATTCCCAGATAATTTATAAGCATAGAACAACTCAACCCATAAAGTTTAAATTTTGCCTATTACTTATTAATGCAAAGATAAGTGTCACAAGAATACTGAACTCTTTAATATTTTCAGTTTCAAAATAGCAACCATATTATATTTTTATTGAAATAACTCAAAAACCGTTCAATTTTCTAAACTATACTAAGAATAATTTTTTTATCCCGTTTAATTTACTAGCTAATGATGTAACTTTCATAATATTCTCTTAGATTTTTCTCAAAACTGAAATTTGAAAAAGGCAATGTTGAAAACATTGTACTAGTTTATTCTGCGAGATAACTAGTACAATGTGTTGTACTACAATGATAAGGTAATACAACGAGTGTATTACCTTATGCCATTTTTAATAGAACATTTAAAGTGAATAATAATCTTGTGATTTGTATCCATTATTGGTAAATATAAGCAGTAAAACAAATAAAAATAAATTTTAGAAAAATAGATGGTTTTGAGTTAGGTATTTCACTTTCAAAACCTAACTCAAATTAATATGATGCCATTTTGAAACGTTATACAGAAGCGTGTTGAACATTTGTTGTGACATTGATCTTTATAAAAATAATTAATGTATAAAGTTTCAACTCAACTAGTTGAGTTGTTCTACAGTTATAGATTCAGTTGGTAACCAGACTACACTCATATAATCATTCATATTCGCCTTAAAATACACACAACGTTGTGTTGGTGTCTCATATGTAAGAATATTGATTTAAAAAAAAACAAAATGACAAATATCTGGGAAAATAAGCATTTTAGGACATACCTTTAAAAGATATTTTTTCTTTATTTTGGCCCATAGGATAAGTATCTGAAATATGTTAGCGCATTTCAGATATACCCTGAGTACATATATCATTGAGGGTACTATATCATAAAACGGGCAAAACATTTGATTGCATAAATACTGTCGATAAGATTTTAATATAGAAGTTACTGAAAGCCTTGGTTATTACTCTTCTCTTCTAATTGTTTTGTTTTCTTTAGGAATTAGAAGCTAAAGCACCCAAACTAGAGTCAGCTAGTCTTGTAACGGAGCCTGCCACTTCCTCATCCACAGAGTCACCCTTGGACAACTCAGTGAGTTGGAGCTTAGTTTCAAATAAATGTGTTACTGCACCCAATATTACTTCCTTATTCTTATTATCTTGCTGATGTAAAGTAAATCTTCTGATGCACACATATTCTACATGCTAAATTTGTACATTTATTAGGCTGAATTTTGCTACAAGCTGATACCTTTTTTTAGAGTAATTGAGTTTTTGTAAATTTACAATAAAAACTGTCTACTTTTGCTGAATGGCTTTTTTATTATGTTAGACTTGGAACAATGCTTCTCTGTTTTAAAATATAAACCTACAATGTAAAACAGCTTTTAGCCAAATTTTTCAGAACAATCATACTGATGTGTTTTTTTCCTATCAAAATATACTGAACAACAATATTTAGTGGTTGCATGCTTTTGATAATAAATATATGTATTTTTTAATTAATTTATCATGTAATAGAATAACATTTCACTGGAGAGTAGTTAATATGTTAATATTAAAACACTAGTAACTAAATTCCCGGCTAATCAACTTAACTTAATGAATCAAAACAAGCAAATCATTAGAATTTTATTGTAGTTTTTATGTTTTAATGAAATATTTCAACTCAAATGTTTATTTACCGTCCTTAAACCAAATTATATTCTGTTTACTTTACAGCAAGTCTTGCATTCTTAACAACAAAATGGCCTAATTGTTTTAAATCATCCATTTAATGCTTATCATAACCCACTTAAACTACTTAGGATAAAGCTTTTAATGGTTTTGTTTCAGCATATTTATTCAGAACATTGAATTCACTTCTAATTAACATGTACTCCGTGGTTCTGAAAAATTTATTAAACTTATTCATATTATGTAATTTGTTGTAATTTCATCAGTTATTCATGTTTTATCTTTTAATTTCTCAGTTATGAATGGTAAGAAATATTTTTAAGTCATAAGAATTTTTTGCTTCTTTGCTAGTGACTGCAAACCTGTTGCTTTTATCAACTTTCTGAATGCATTGCAAGTAATAGGCCTATACATATAGAATTCATATTGCATTTAAAAGTGTATATATTTAGCTGATTGCTTCCTGCATACTTGCTTCAACAGACATTTTTTTTAATTCCAGGTAATTGATGATGAACCGGTAATCTCCTTTTCTTCTTCTACCACTTCCTCTACGACTTCTACTACACAAATTCCAATCATTACACCATCAACTACTATTCTACCTATCACAACAACAACAACACCTACAACCCCTCCAAACCTCACTACCACAACTCAAGAGCCCTCTAGCACAACTTCTACAACTCCAAAACCTACTACAACTCCCAAGCCCACTACAACTCCCAAGCCCACTACAACTCCAAAGCCTACAACAACAACAACAACCACCACCACAACTCCAAAACCTACTACAACTACCGAACGTACTACAACCCCAAAGCCTACTACAACTACCAAAACTCCAAAACCTGCTATAACTCAAAAACCTACTACAACTCCAAAACCAACCACAACTCCAAAGCCTACCACAACAACTCCAAAATCTTCCACAACACCAAAGGCCACCACCACAACTACTCCGAAACCAATTGCCACAACCACTACTTCTAAACCTACAACTGTTAAACCTCTACCAAAATCACCTCAAACAACTTCCAAGAGACCAATCACCACCACCACAAAAAAACCTATCACTACAAAAAAGGTATCCACCACCACTACTAAGAGGCCTACAACAACTAAAACACCGTCTACAACAAATAAACTTACTACAAAGAAACCAAACATAACTTCAATGCCCCAATCTGCACCAAAGGCACCCCAACAGCAACAAATATTATCTCGCTCTACAATAACAGATACTCTGACACCAAAGTCAAGTTTTATGGGGCGTTCTGCAGTTTCAACTGTACCTGAAACAATCATCACTGCTGCTCAGACCTTCCAGGCCTCCACATTTGGAAACATTCCTCGTAACACTGAGGCTCCACAGTTCCAAAGCTCTCCTGACTATATAGCCTATGCTTTGCTTCCAAACAATTCACTAGTTCGAAGAGTGTCTACTCGTTCCACAACTCCCCCTACAGAGATACCCTTTGTTGTATATGGGCTTTATCCTAATGGGACAATTGTTAAGAGGTTTCCTAACGGAACTGTTGTTCCTGATGATGCTCCAGAAGAGTCAAATGAACTTGTTGCTGAAGTTGATCCTCTCAACAGACAAGAACTGAGTGATATTGTGGAACGTGATCGTCCTCTTGCTTATCTCTACCCATCAACCACATCTGCTACTACGGTATGAAAGATTCCTCATAGCAGATAATTTTTTTTTTTTGTTATAAAACTTTAAAATGTTTACTAAAATTGTTGAAGTAAGGTTATAGAGCACTAGGCTAGAAATAAATATAATACAAAAGTAAAACTAACTGAGAATATATGTCCATTAACACCTACACAAGAAACCATATAAAGACAAAACACGATGTACAAATTTTCAGTGCTACTAGCAAACTTCATCATGATTGTCTTTAATGGATCTCTCTTATCTGACGAAGGTATTAGTGGTAATGAAAATATGTGCTTGTTGTGCCTCTAAACATGTGTTGTGTTAATGGACTTGTCTTCTTAGGAAAGTATACTGAAGTCTATCTCTCCTATCACACTAGGGACGCAATTATTCGAGGTTGATGGGACCAAGCCCATTTAGATAGATGAATTTTTGGATAATAGCCGACGGTTCGTTACCAAAAGCTGATTCCAGTTGGTTTAGAGCAGGGTTCCTCGCTAGGATTTCATGATGAGCCTTATTACTTTTCTGAAAATAATATAAGGGCCACAAGTACATATACATAACTTTTTTCATGTGTTTTCTAGCTTGAATTTCGTCTTTCTCTCTATTAATTTAGAATTTAGTACATTATAACAAAGACAAACCATTCTGAACATTTTTTGTTGGCTTGTAAAAATACCAAAGCAGTAGTCACTTTAATAAATCTTTGCAGTTCTAAAAAATATTAAGGGCCGCGAAAATTATACCAAGGACCTTGTAGAGAGTATCCCTGGTTTAGAGACTTAAAAACAGAAAATCGGCATCTCGCATGCATCTAAAGAGAAGTTCAGCGTAACCAACAATATGATTCTGTATGATAGCAAAACTTGCTAACATAATATTGTAGTATGTACATATTAAGGTATTAAGTTAAAAAAAGAAAGTTACAGATCACACTAAGTTAGTTATCAAAGTGTAAAAATATTTAATATTAAAATATTTCAGTCTAAACAAAACAAACTGAAATAATGTTTGTCATTTTACAATTTGTTTTCAACAACTGTCAGTCAATTAAGGGGATTTGCTACTGAAAAGGGTGAAAACCTTTATTAGGTACAAAATCTAATCATACTATTTTTTCTCTATTGTGGTATGAAGTAATAAAAAATATAAGTTTACCTTCAAATACATATTATACAAACAAACAAAAATAAAATAGAGGTTTTGCGTTGAAAATTTGGAGGTTTTTAAAATTGATGTTCCACAAAACTACTTGATGGATTTTGATAATTTTAGTGTTATTCTAAAGGTAATAAACTAAACTTGATATTTAGGTAGAATTATTGCGAAATCAAAATTACTTTCTTTACAAATTGAAATTAAATTTTGATTTTTTCATGAAAAAAATATGTTTGTAAAATAAATTATTTATCAACTATAATTTTACCTAGACATCTAATTCTATCTCAATATTTGGAAAATATTATCTTGAATGCTTGATAACAATTTCAGCAATGTACCTTGAGTAGTTTTTGACTTGTATGAACTTTTACCTTCAAAAACTTGAAATTTTGTATTTGCGGAACAGCATTTGAATGAAACCTTGTACTGTAACTATGGAAATAAAGGAAAAACAAGTTGATAATGGCTAAATATAATTTTTATTATTATATTACATCTGTTTATGCATATTATGGTGTAATAAAGGAAAAACAATAACATGAGAACAAATTATGTAAAATTTTTACAGCACTAAAAATTATAGGTTTTTGTACTAGATTTCTGTGTTTATTAGAATTTACCAGCACCATAAGTTGGGCCTTCTTTTTCAATTGTTTGTCTTTCTTCTTCTAGCTGTGCCTGCTTCAACTTTCTTCTATATTCCGTTAATTTCATATTCTTCTAGGTTTGTGCAAGTTTTAGTCTCTTCTGATTGAACAACTTCCCGATTTTTCCTGTGGAACCACCAGGACTTAAAGCCACGGATTGTGAAACCTGTAGGTTTTACAGGCATACAAATCCAAGGTTTATTAGATTTATTAAGCACACTTTGTCCAAATGTACTAAGCCTAGAAATATCTATTTCTGAGAGAGTCCTCAAATGCATCATCAGATTCCATTTCTACGCTTACTAATTCTAAGGGTTCCACTTTATACCTTTTAGAAATGTTTTGCTTGCTTCGAAGAGCGATATTCTGTTTTCTTTTCTTCACTCTTCCCTTATTTAGTGATTTAGTCTTCTAAACACAATAATATATATTCAATTTATTNCAC